>WBZZ01003946.1:142500-210000 GCA_019918135.1 Paulinella micropora
TTGAGTCCCTGATAGCGCCTTCGGCCTCCGCAGTCCAGTCGGATTTGACTTGAGATGCGATGACAGGAAATCGCTCCTCCGGTAGAACACGCAGCCGTCCATAGAACTTCAGTTGCGCCGCCCGCCGCAAACGCTCCGCACTCAAAGAGCGCGCCAGAAAGAGTGTAATCCACTTGCTTGTCTTAGGGCTGATGCCGAGAATCATCCTCATGGGGCGCAGCATTGCTGCCTCCAGCTTGGTGAGCTGCGATACGGGGGCACGCCAGACATCGAAGGCGTACTTCAGCTTGGCCCCCACAAGTTGATTCCAGCACATGAGACGATACCTAGCTTGTATCTCACATGCACACCACAGAGAGTACCAACCTGCGGTGGCGACTTCAGTGACACGCGTAGCCCGCAGGGCCTGCTCCTTCCACTTCAGGTCGTCGGTGATAACCACTCCCAGGTACTTGTACTGACTGGTGACACAAAGCTTCTGGCCGCGAAACCACACCACGGGCTCACCTCGCTCCCTGATACTTGGTCGTTTCGCCTTGCTCGACGTGTAAATGGGCATGATTTCCGTCTTGCCGGGCTTCAAGTTGACTTCCAGCCGGCCACAACATTGACTATCTTCTGGAGCTCGGTGCGACTGTGAGCGATGAGGGCCACGTCGTCCGCGTATAGAAGTGCCTTGATGTCGTTCAGCCGCTTCACATCCGTGATCTTGAGGGCACTCGCCAGCCGATCACACAGCTCATCCATAAAGACGTTGAAGAGTGTGGGAGAGAGAGGGGACCCCTGTTGGACGCCTACACCCTCCAGTACTTCGGGGGTGAGTGCTCCATCAACTAGCACTTGCGACGAAGTCTGCTCGTAGCACCTGCGTAGCGTGCGCCAGAACTTGCCCCTTACACCCAGCTTCCAGAGCCTCTCAAATAGACCATCTCTCCAAACAGACGGGAAAGCCTTGCGTAGATCGACGAACAGGACATACGACTCCCGCTTCTGCTGCTGACGCCCCTTCAACCTCTGCCAAAGGGTAAAGACCTGATCCGTAGTGCGACGCCCCGGGCGGAAGCCTCCCTGCTCTGGACGTAGCTTATCCGGGCCATCCACGAAGAGCGTTAGACGAGTAGCTAATAAGGACAGATACAGCTTACCAAGGCAACTAATAATCGAGATATCCCTCCAGTTGTCAGGATCCGTAGGATCCCCACCCTTGGGGATATTGACGATGATTCCCTTGCCCCAAGCTTTTGGAGTCCTCTCGGCTTCTCGAATCCAGTTGAAGTACTGCGTTAAGTAGCCATTGATGTAGGCGCCGCCATACTTGAGCATCTCGTTCTTGACTTTGTCCTCGCCACAAGCTTTGTGGTTATTCAGGGCACGTTGCCTTGCAAGGACCTCCTCTTGCGTGAACGGCTTGTCCAGCTCTTCGCAAGTGTCTTCACCTACTTCGTGCTCCTTCATAGCCCGGGCCACCTCATCTCTGAAGCGATCGTTCCAGTGGAACTGCCGCTTAGCTTCGGCTTCCTCCCACTCCAACGAGCCTGCTTCTGCACAGCACTCCACCACAACAGCCGCACTTGCCGGATTTTCCCGTGGCTTCACCGAATTTTTCCGAAATTCCTCCCACCGAGCGACCTTTTCCGGCAGCGTACACGCCAGTGAGCCATCCTCCCTTTGCACCGGCGCGGAGACCTTCGTTCTGCGTGCCCCGCCAAGCCGCTTCGCGAGTAGCCAAAAGCGCTTTGAGGATTGCTCGCGTTGACATTTGACCGCTTCTTCCTGCACTTGCTTGAAGGAGGCGGACTTCTTGGCCCGAGTTGCCTTCCGAATTTGCTTGCGGAGCCGTAGCCAATTCAGACGGGCTTCCGCATTCGATTCATCCCTCCTGTATGCTGCGTAGGCCTCCCGGCGCTGCTGAATGAGCTCCTTTAGCTCCCCGTCGAACCAATTGTTGGTGAAACGGGGTCGTATACATCTGGAGCCAAGGACCCGGTGCGCCGCCATTCCGAAGGACTGCGCCACTCGCTCGGTGACGTCATCTACCACCCGTTGGCTGTCGGCACCACCCGATAGGTCAAGCTCAGGCAGCTGATGCACTCCAAGCTTCTGTAGGCAATGCTGGAATACGTCATCGAACTTGTCGCGTAGATAATCCAGCGCTTGCTTCGCAGCGTGATCATTACCCGAGACACCAGCACCAATAAGCTTATCAACACGAAAGGACCTGTAAGGTTTCGCAGCCCGCTTTGGCCGGCGCTGGCCGCTCCACGTCAGTTCGGCCCATACTGCCTTGTGGTCCGTATCAAGATCATCTTCGCATACTCCGAACTTTGCTCCAGATGCCAAGCCAGGCGACGCGCAGATGTAATCGAGGAGGTGCTTGCCTGTGCCCATGCCGCGCTGCTCACGCCGGGACCACCAGTAGGACCCTTCCACTGGGCACGAGAAGCCGCTCAGATTTCGCAGTCCCGAAGCGACGAGGACAGCCGCGAGTCTCTTGCCGTTCTCCGAACGTACCGGTGCTCCCTTATGATCGACCTCCCCGTGCTGACCGACGATGCCCTCCTCTTTTCGGCTGCATGCCGGCCCGAGCTTCGCGTTGGCATCCGCCACCGTGACCACAAGACCTTTGGCTCCAAAACAAGCTATAGCTGCCTGCCAGGCCGCATACGCCTCTGACGACTCTTCTTCCTGCGTTTCCTGGGGAAAGTAGCCGTTGCCCACATAGATATCGTGAGCGCCGGTAACACCCGAGGCGATACGCAGCCACACTTGCTGCCGGTGGTCGACGGGGGCTGACACCAGGTTGCAATACGGACCAAGGAAGTTAGCCACCGCGAATAGAACCCCACCCTTGCAGCGATTTTTCTCGCTGACCTCCGCAGGTTTTCCAAAAATCCGGAATCCATCCAGGCTGCATTTGGAAAGTTGCTTCTTGCCCATGCGGTGCTCCTGAGCCCCGATGACTAGCCAGCCCTCGTGCTTGTAGAATGATGCCCATTCCGCCGTGCCTACGTTGTCGTATCCCGTTTTACCCTGCCAGTTGTGACTCGCGACGAGTAGCTTGAAGCCGGTATCGAACTGCTTGGAGCGGTGCTTCTTGGCTCGTTTCCGGACCCGACGGCCGCGCTTGGCTTCCGCCCTCGTGCTGCCCCCCTCTGCAGGTGCTTGCGCAGGTTGGTCCCCCACTGCACTGGCCGCCGAGGGGCACCACATGCACATCAGCACACTCAGACACACACTTAGGTGCATCGGCAGCCAATTCCGAAGACACCACCTGCACATCATCGACCTTCATGCAGAGGCAAGACGCGATATCCCGTCGCAGCTTCCTCCTTCCGGACCGCCGCTTCCCCACGCAGATGGATGCGAATAAGCCTTCGGACACGTTCCCTGTCCCTGAACCTGCGCCCAAGGGCCACATTGACCCCTCTGCCGAAGAATTTGAGATGTTTGAGTTGCTGCAACGCCGTCTGCCTGCTGTCATCGTCCTCGTAGACCAGCTCCAGGTGACGAGACATTCGCTGGCCTTGCCACTCCATTACCGGGACCACCAGACCAAGACCGCTCATTTTGGAGGCGATCTCCTGTAGATTGGCGCGTTCTGAGAGCCCCCAGACAATCAGATTACGCCCGTCCTTGTCGTACCGATCTACCCGCCGGTACCGTCGAGGCGGCGGTGCCATCTGCCATATAGCGCCGCTCGCCTTATGTTGAAGCGCCGACCCGTGTGCCAGGTTTGGGGAGGAAGGATGAGGCGCAGCTAAGATAGCCTCTCCACGTGGTTCAGGAATTCCGTCATATACGCGAGCCCTCATCCTCCCATCCTGGGACATCGGGCCAGAGCCCGTCGAAGAGGCATTCCCACGGGGATTGTCCAGGTCTTCGGCGATTCTACCTTGTCCCATAAGGGCCACAGTGGTAGCTCCGTGCTTCGCGTATTTGTAATCCATTGAGAGTAGTAGACGGCCAATGTCGCTGGCCATCACCGCCGCGCCTCTTTACGCCGAGGAAAGCGCCCGTCCATGCAAATAGCATCGGCGGTATCTGCAACACACACTACACGCATTTCCGCCGGTGTCACTGGACGCTGCCGCGTCGCTTCGTGCCCTTCGGCGCCCGCCAGCACCCCCAGCGTCGCCAGAACCTGCCTCACGCACTACACACACTCTCCATCGCATCGCCAACGCCTCTACTCTCATGCCTTATG
Organism: Paulinella micropora; assembly: GCA_019918135.1. Classification (NCBI taxonomy): domain Eukaryota; phylum Cercozoa; class Imbricatea; order Euglyphida; family Paulinellidae; genus Paulinella; species Paulinella micropora. Next base: position 146,705 of record WBZZ01003946.1, read on the forward strand.
GACTTTCAGCTGCTCCTAACAATACACATCATGAGGTACGGGTGTCCCCGAGTGGAGCCAGATCGGACGGCGTGCCGCTGAAACTCCTTCCCCCACGTGGGTACAGAAGGCGCGAACCTAGCGGTACCTATAGGGTCTTACAGACAAGTATAGTAATCCCAGCCGAAGCTGCTCAGTTAGAATGCAACGGTGGAGGGTGTGAATGCATGGGGCAAGGCACGGCAACGCAGCAAGGCACTGGCAAGGCATTGGGACCGACTGAAGCCCCTCTCCAACGTGCGCTCATCATGTGTTCCATTTAGGCAACCCCGAAGAAGCGAAGATAGGGAGGAGACAAAACCCAAATAGGATGAAGATAGGATTAACATGAAGCCGAAATGGAGCCGAGTTGGAACAGGTCAACTCACCCCCATCTCGGCTCAATGTGAATCCTATCTTCAACCCATCTCGGTACTGTTTCCTCCGAATGCTCACCTCAACAAGATCACCAAACCGGAACTGGAAGCCCCCAGGCATTTACTCGGCAGGAAATTCGGCGAAAATGGGCTAACCAGGAAACCAGACCCAAACCAACAGCCAAGAAAAACGAGCCAACCAACAATCCAACAGACAACCCCACAACCTGCCTGGCCGAACCCCTACCGAGTAAATGCCCAGTTGAGAGTTGCGCATATCCCGGTGACCGCCCTCCCCAAGCGGTCACCTTCGTGGGGAGAGGCCCAACCACCTCCTCTTCCCATGGAGTGCCATCTTGTGCACCCCTCCAGAATAATAATAATAATAATAATAATAATAATAATAATAATAGTAATAATAATAGTGCTTCTCAGTCAATGGCGAATGCATTTCTGCACATGTGCCTCCATCGTCTCACCCGTGAGGGGAGTACGAAGATTTGACGATAGGCTCTACTGACACCCCCGCAATGCAGCTCCAAGCCTTCCAGACAGACCAATACTTTCAAAGAAAATATCCTTTGAAAATACTGGCACCGACGGGAATCGAACTGGCGACAGGTCCCATATGGTAGACCTTAACCACTGGGCTATCGCGGTGCCACTTAATAATAATAATAATAATAACAATAATAATAATAATAATAATAATAATAATAATAGTGCTTCTCTGTCAAAGGCTGATGCAAATCTGCACATGCGCCTCCATCGTCTCACCCGTGAGGGGAGTACGAAGATTTGACGATAGGCTCTAGTGACACCCCCGCACGGGCAGTTCCAACACTTCCAGACGGACCGGTATGTTCAATGAAAATATTGGTGGCACTGACGGGAATCGAACTGGCGACAGGGCCCAGATGGTAGAACTTGACCACTGGGCTATCGCGGTGCCACTTAATAATAATAATAATAATAATAATAGTGCTTCTCTGTCAATGGCTGATGCAAATCTGCACATGCGCCTCCATCGTCTCACCCGTGAGGGGAGTACGAAGAATTGACGATAGGCTCTAATGACACCCCCGCAAGGGCAGTTCCAACACTTCCAGACGGACCGGTATGTTCAATGAAAATACTGGTGGCACCGACGGGAATCGAACTGGCGACAGGGCCCAGATGGTAGAACTTGACCACTGGGCTATCACGGTGTCCATAAATAATAATAATAATAATAATAATAATAATAATAGTGCTTCTCTGTCAAAGGCTGATGCAAATCTGCACATGCGCCTCCATCGTCTCAACCGTGAGGGGAGTACGAAGAATTGACGATAGGCTCTAGTGACACCCCCGCACGGGCAGTTCCAACACTTCCAGACGGACCGGTATGTTCAATGAAAATATTGGTGGCACTGACGGGAATCGAACTGGCGACAGGGCCCAGATGGTAGAACTTGACCACTGGGCTATCACGGTGTCCATAATAATAATAATAATAATAATAATAATAATAAATAATAATAATAATAGTGCTTCTCTGTCAATGGCTGATGCATTTCTGCACATGCGCCTCCATCGTCTCACCCGTGAGGGGAGTACGAAGAATTGACGATAAGCTCTAATGACACCCCCGCAAGGGCAGTTCCAACACTTCCAGACGGGCCGGTATGTTCAATGAAAATACTGGTCCAGAAATAGACCGGTATGTTCAATGAAAATACTGGTGGCACTGACGGGAATCGAACTGGCGACAGGGCCCAGATGGTAGAACTTGACCACTGGGCTATCACGGTGTCCAATAATAATAATAATAATAATAATAATAATAATAATAATAATAATATATATATATATATATATATATATATATTGATCTGTCATGGCTGAGCCCGAGGGCCATGCGCCTCCATCCCTCGACCCAACAGGAACTACAGTGAGTATGTTGGGGAGGGAAGAGTGACTCTAACCATCCTGCATAGAAGGCCCCAAAAGGAAGTCCCTACTACCCGCACAGTGTCGGGTACCTTGCAGGAAATCAACTACAAATGATTGATCTTCCCCGCGTGAGAGCTCCACGAGACTGGGTAGGTCCCGCATGGAGGTACTCACAGGGGTAGCAGACATTTCATGCGGTCTGCCAGCGCATGAGGACGTTTTGTGGTAAGTATCTGGGACGCCTCGAAACCCGTCACCACCCCTAGATCGCGGAATGTAAATACCCCTTTGATCCCACGTGGTGTGTGTCTTATAAAAAGCAACACAACGACATGGCCTCCGAACCAACACAACAACATAGCCTCGGAACCCACATCGACATTGCCTCGGAACCCACACAACAACAGAGCCTCGGAACCAACACAACAACATAGCCTCGGAACTAACACAACAACATAGCCTCGGAGCCAACACAACGATAGCCTCGAAACCAGTGGGAAGAGACCCAACCACCTCCTCTTCCCGTGGGGTGCCACACTGTGCACCCCTCCATAATAATAATAATAATAATAATAATAATAATAATAATAATAATAATAATAATAATAATAATGATGATGATGATGATGATGATGATAATAATAATAATAATAATAATAGTAATAATAATAAGGCTGCGCCAACACCTGAAAGGATGGTTTACCGGTGCGCTTCGCGCACCAAACCCCGCCAGCCCCACTTCTTATCACTTTTTGGGGGGACCCCCGGACCCCCCCCCCCCCCCTCCCGCCCCCTTTCCCTTCGACAGGGTACGTTGAATTGCCGGAGGTGCCGCAAAGGGCGCCTGGTGGCAAAAAACCTCAATTTTCAGGTGTGTGCCACCCGCGACCAGAACGGGTACGTACAATCGCAGGGCTCCCCCGGACCCCCCCCCCTCCCGCGCCCTTTCCCTTCGACAGGGTACGTTGAATTGCCGGAGGTGCCGCAAAAAGCGCCTGGTGGCAAACCTCAATTTTCAGGTGTGGGCGCCACCCGCGACCAGAACGGGTACGTACAATCGCAGGGCTCCCCCGGACCCCCCCTTTCCCTTCGACAGGGTACGTTGAATTGCCGGAGGTGCCGCAAAGGGCGACTGGTGGCAAAAAACCTCAATTTTCAGGTGGGTGCCACCCGCGACCAGAACGGGTACGTACAATCACAGGACTGGGGTTCCCAAGGAGGGCCCCCGGACCCCCCTTGCCCCGTCGACAGGGTACGTCCAACTGGCGGAGGCACGGGCAAGTACTGCTAAAAAACAAGGAAATTTGGCATGCAGGACACTCCCCTAACGCAAATATTTGCGTGAATTCCAAAAGAATTATATCAGCATCAACATCGAGTCTGGGGCTAGCCACCCTGTCAATATGAGCTCCCAACCTCAAATGAAGTTAAGGTTAGGGTTAGGGTTAGTTCACACAAACAATGATTTATTCCGACAGGGGTGCCGATTTGCTGGGTGGGGGGCGGTACACAATTTTCCTTTTCCCCCTACCCCCCACCCCCTACTCCAACACCTTTCAGGGATAATAATAATAATAATAATGATAATAATAACAATAATAATAATAATAATAATAATAATACTATTTACTATATCTGAGGCGTACTGATGCAGCTAATGGCATATCCTCAACGGACATAAGCCTCCACTACCCTTGTTCGAGGTCCTCCACCCCCCCGTGTCAGTCTCTCGCCTGATGATCGGGGCCACCGATGGAGCTCCTGAGGGCAAGACTGCACTAAGCCGAGGTTATTCCGCAGTCCCAGCAACCTCTTGCAAGACGTCACCGAATGTGCAAGTGCATACACCAAGCGCGGTTGCTAGAGCTGCCTCGAAACCCCACCCATAACAATCTGGTGTCTGCTGGGTCCTGGGCTATCAACCAGCATATGCGGAGTTTAAGATCTTTTACGCGCGCAACGACCCTCCTCCCCAGCATCTACCACCAAAGGGTTATGAGTTGGCGTCACAGTTTAACGCCTTGAGGCCATTGGGCTGGAACTCTGTTTAGCAAGTGTGACTAGGTTTTTTCATCGGGATTTCCCTCAAATATGTCACAGTCAAAACTCCAAGGCAGATTTGCTAATAATAATAATAATAATAATAATAATAATAATAATAATAATAATAATAATAATAATAATAGTGCTTCTCAGTCAATGGCGAATGCATTTCTGCACATGTGCCTCCATCGTCTCACCCGTGAGGGGAGTACGAAGATTTGACGATAGGCTCTACTGACACCCCCGCAATGCAGCTCCAAGCCTTCCAGACAGACCAATACTTTCAAAGAAAATATCCTTTGAAAATACTGGCACTGACGGGAATCGAACTGGCGACAGGTCCCATATGGTAGACCTTAACCACTGGGCTATCGCGGTGCCACTTAATAATAATAATAATAATAATAATAATAATAATAATAATAATAATAGTGCTTCTCTGTCAAAGGCTGATGCAAATCTGCACATGCGCCTCCATCGTCTCAACCGTGAGGGGAGTACGAAGAATTGACGATAGGCTCTAGTGACACCCCCGCACGGGCAGTTCCAACACTTCCAGACGGACCGGTATGTTCAATGAAAATATTGGTGGCACTGACGGGAATCGAACTGGCGACAGGGCCCAGATGGTAGAACTTGACCACTGGGCTATCACGTTGTCCATAATAATAATAATAATAATAATAATAATAATAATAATAATAATAATAATAATAATATATATATATATATATATATTGATCTGTCATGGCTGAGCCCGAGGGCCATGCGCCTCCATCCCTCGACCCAACAGGAACTACAGTGAGTATGTTGGGGAGGGAAGAGTGACTCTAACCATCCTGCATAGAAGGCCCCAAAAGGAAGTCCCTACTACCCGCACAGTGTCGGGTACCTTGCAGGAAATCAACTACAAATGATTGATCTTCCCCGCGTGAGAGCTCCACGAGACTGGGTAGGTCCCGCATGGAGGTACTCACAGGGGTAGCAGACATTTCATGCGGTCTGCCAGCGCATGAGGACGTTTTGTGGTAAGTATCTGGGACGCCTCGAAACCCGTCACCACCCCTAGATCGCGGAATGTAAATACCCCTTTGATCCCACGTGGTGTGTGTAACACAACGACATGGCCTCGGAACCAACACAACAACATAGCCTCGGAACCCACATCGACATAGCCTCGGAACCCACACAACAACAGAGCCTCGGAACCAACACAACAACATAGCCTCGGAACTAACACAACAACATAGCCTCGGAGCCAACACAACGACATAGCCTCGAAACCAGTGGGAAGAGACCCAACCACCTCCTCTTCCCGTGGGGTGCCATATTGTGCACCCCTCCATAATAATAATAATAATAATAATAATAATAGTGTAGTGTATCTTCTGCCAATTGCTGAGCCAAAAGGCCATGTGCATCCAGTCCTCCATTCCATAAGGAAAGTCTCCACACCAATCGGTGGAATAAAGGAAGTGACGGCATAGAACATTACTCTAGGAGCTTTATACCAATCAGCCCATGGAAAGGACCGATGGCCTATGTACTCCCTAATAATAATAATAATAATAATAATAATAATAATAATAATAATAATAATAATAATAATAGTGTATCTCCTGCCAATTGCTGAGCCAAAAGGCCATGTGCATCCAGTCCTCCATTCCATAAGGAAAGTCTCCACACCAATCGGTGGAATAAAGGAAGTGACGGCATAGAACATTACTCTAGGAGCTTTATGCCAATCAGCCCATGGAAAGGACCGATGGCCTATGTACTCCCTAATAATAATAATAATAATAATAATAATAATAATGATGATGATGATGATAATAATAATAATAATAGTAATAATAATAAGGCACCTGAAAGGATGGTTTACCGGTGCGCTTCGCGCACCAAACCCCGCCAGCCCCACTTCTTATCACTTTTTGGAGGGACCCCCGGACCCCCCCCCCCCCCCCCCCTCCCGCCCCCTTTCCCTTCGACAGGGTACGTTGAATTGCCGGAGGTGCCGCAAAGGGCGCCTGGTGGCAAAAAACCTCAATTTTCAGGTGTGTGCCACCCGCGACCAGAACGGGTACGTACAATCGCAGGGCTCCCCCAGACCCCCCCCCCTCCCGCGCCCTTTCCCTTCGACAGGGTACGTTGAATTGCCGGAGGTGCCGCAAAAAGCGCCTGGTGGCAAACCTCAATTTTCAGGTGTGGGCGCCACCCGCGACCAGAACGGGTACGTACAATCGCAGGGCTCCCCCGGACCCCCCCTTTCCCTTCGACAGGGTACGTTGAATTGCCGGAGGTGCCGCAAAGGGCGACTGGTGGCAAAAAACCTCAATTTTCAGGTGGGTGCCACCCGCGACCAGAACGGGTACGTACAATCACAGGACTGGGGTTCCCAAGGAGGGCCCCCGGACCCCCCTTGCCCCGTCGACAGGGTACGTCCAACTGGCGGAGGCACGGGCAAGTACTGCTAAAAAACAAGGAAATTTGGCATGCAGGACACTCCCCTAACGCAAATATTTGCGTGAATTCCAAAAGAATTATATCAGCATCAACATCGAGTCTGGGGCTAGCCACCCTGTCAATATGAGCTCCCAACCTCAAATGAAGTTAAGGTTAGGGTTAGGGTTAGTTCACACAATGATTTATTCCGACAGGGGTGCCGATTTGCTGGGTGGGGGGCGGTACACAATTTTCCTTTTCCCCCTACCCCCCACCCCCTACTCCAACACCTTTCAGGGATAATAATAATAATAATAATAATAATAATGATAATAATAACAATAATAATAATAATAATAATAATAATAATACTATTTACTATATCTGAGGCGTACTGATGCAGCTAATGGCATATCCTCAACGGACATAAGCCTCCACTACCCTTGTTCGAGGTCCTCCACCCCCCCGTGTCAGTCTCTCGCCTGATGATCGGGGCCACCGATGGAGCTCCTGAGGGCAAGACTGCACTAAGCCGAGGTTATTCCGCAGTCCCAGCAACCTCTTGCAAGACGTCACCGAATGTGCAAGTGCATACACCAAGCGCGGTTGCTAGAGCTGCCTCGAAACCCCACCCATAACAATCTGGTGTCTGCTGGGTCCTGGGCTATCAACCAGCATATGCGGAGTTTAAGATCTTTTACGCGCGCAACGACCCTCCTCCCCAGCATCTACCACCAAAGGGTTATGAGTTGGCGTCACAGTTTAACGCCTTGAGGCCATTGGGCTGGAACTCTGTTTAGCAAGTGTGACTAGGTTTTTTCATCGGGATTTCCCTCAAATATGTCACAGTCAAAACTCCAAGGCAGATTTGCTAATAATAATAATAATAATAATAATAATAATAATAATAATAATAATAATAATAATAATAATAATAGTGCTTCTCTGTCAATGGCTGATGCAAATCTGCACATGCGCCTCCATCGTCTCACCCGTGAGGGGAGTACGAAGAATTGACGATAGGCTCTAATGACACCCCCGCACGGGCAGTTCCAACACTTCCAGGCGGACCGGTATGTTCAATGAAGATACTGGTGGCACCGACGGGAATCGAACTGGCGACAGGGCCCAGATGGTAGAACTTGACCACTGGGCTACCACGGTGTCCAAAATAATAATAATAATAATAATAATAATAATAATAATAATAATAATAACAATAATAATAATAATAATAATAATAACAATAATAATAATATGTATGTATCGTCTGCCAATTGCTGAGCCAAAAGGCCATGTGCATCCAGTCCTCCATTCCATAAGGAAAGTCTCCACACCAATCGGTGGAATAAAGGAAGTGACGGCATAGAACATTACTCTAGGAGCTTTATACCAATCAGCCCATGGAAAGGGACCGATGGCCTATGTACTCCCTAGTAATAATAATAATAATAATAATAATAGTAATAGTGCTTCTCTGTCAATGGCTGATGCATTTCTGCACATGCGCCTCCATCGTCTCACCCGTGAGGGGAGTACGAAGAATTGACGATAAGCTCTAATGACACCCCCGCAAGGGCAGTTCCAACACTTCCAGACGGGCCGGTATGTTCAATGAAAATACTGGTCCAGACGGATCGGTATGTTCAATGAAAATACTGGTGGCACCGACGGGAATCGAACTGGCGACAGGGCCCAGATGGTAGAACTTGACCACTGGGCTATCACGGTGTCCATAATAATAATAATAATAATAATAATAATAATAATAGTAATAATAATAATAATACCACCGTTACTACTACTACTACTAATACTACTAATACTACTACTACTACTACTACTACTACTGCTGCTGCTGCTGCTACTACTGCTACTATTACTACTGCTGCTGCTGCTACTGCGACTACTGCGAGTACTGCGACTACTGCGACTACAACGACCACCACGACTACGACTGCTACGACTGCTACGACTACTACTACTACTATTACTACTACTACTACTACTACTTCTACTACTACTTCTTCTTCTACTTCTTTCTACTTCTTTTTCTACTACTACTACTACTACTACTACTACAACTACTATTAGTACTATTACTACTACTACTACTACTATAACTACTACTACTACTACTACTACCACTTCTTCTTCTTCTTCTAACTACTACTACTACTACTACTACTACTACTACTACTACTACTACTTCTTCTTCTACTACTACTACTACTACTACTACTACTACTACTACTATTACTACTACTACTACTACTACTACTACTACTACCACTGCTGCTTCTTTATTACCTATAGCTGGACTTGTGGGTGCCGGCGCTTGATCAGCACGTCACAAAGTTTGGCTTTCATGGCGTGATGGAAGAAGAACATAACTCCTTCGTCTTCAAGGTGCACCACCTCGGGCCACTTTTTAAGGGAAATTTAGAGCAAACTTGACCGTATTTGCTTTGAAATTTGACGAAAATAATTATAATTGATAAGCACGTGACACGCATTTATGTCTCTCTACTTCCTTATTTAACTGCCCTCATGCCACCTTCTATTGCCTTGACGTCTCTCTACTACCTCACTACTGCTTTAATCTCCCCCTCTTTTGCCTTAATGTCCCCCTCTATTGCCTTAATGTCCCTCGACTGCCTCACTACTGCCTTAATCTCCCCCTCTATTGCCTTTATGTCCCCTTGATCAGGTGTGTGTGTGTGTATGCAGATTCACTGCAGCCAGTTTGTTGGACTTACGCCCTCGGAGCTTAGAAATGTGCACGTCTGGACTGAAGATCGGTAGTACTACGTATGTATGCTCAGAATTATAATCATCTTCGTAAAATAAAAATATTCATGGGAATTGCGGTAAAATTTTCTTTATTTCCTTCACGGGAGAAAAGTGGGGAAAATAAGATGGTGGGCACAACCCGAATGGGATGGTCACTTGACTGTGACAAAGGTGGCCGATTGTGCTAGCCCCTTGAATGTTTTAAGGGCCAAGGCTAGCATAATGGTCACCACGTGGCCATGGACTTGTGCCATTCCCAAATCCATAGACCAAACATAATCTATCTATCCCACGTTTAGGTTCGGGCTGTCTGTCATGAGCTGTCCTTGGCTGCTACGCGTTAAGCTACGGCTAGGCCGCCCACAGGTTGCAACACTAGTACTCACAGGCATACATGCACACATTACTGTGGACATTCAAGTGGTAAACTATCTAACTTTGATCTCATCGTTTTCCATCAATAGCATTGATGTGACAGTGCTGAAGCCATCGTTTGAAAGCACACGAGCCTCCTACGGTGTGCCCTGCACTTTTGTATGTCAAATATTAATTGAGAAAAATGTGTTCAAAGTGAGGCTCTTTTGCCACTTGAATGTCCTTTGTAATACATTACGTAATTTATACGTTTGTATCACAGGATCGTCTGGACATAGAGAATCTGCGTGCGCGGGGTGTGCAACCTGCCAAAGAAGGAAACAGCCTTAACTTTTTGCTGAATGACACAACAAAGGCAAACATGCCCACTCAGGCTAATTTTACTCAGAGTGAGGGTAAGTGGGGAAAACTTTCATAGTTTGAATGAGAGCTGCTTCCTCTTGCTTAAGTGAGTCATGATTAATACAATCGCAATGATCATGAAAAAATTATGTGTACACATTATATTTGTACGCAGTCTGGCAGGTTCATTATTTTTATATAGAATACTTGCCATTCGTCACAGTAGCTAATGATACTGTTATACTATCAAGTTTTCTCATATTTAGTGTTTAGTAATATTGGATATTCGTTTACAGTGTGTAAATTCAGTCATTCTGGTCTCTTTTTTTTTTAAACGCAAACACTGTTCTAGTTAGTAAAATACTTGCCACTAGTAGAAATTAGATAGATAGATAGATATATAGATATACAGATAGATAGATAGATAGATAGATAGATAGATAGATAGATAGATAGATAGATAGATAGATCGATAGATAGATAGATAGATAAATAGATAGATAGATAGATAGATAGATAGATAGATAGATAGATAGATAGATAGATAGATAGATAGATAGATAGATAGATAGATAGATAGATATCAAATTATATATATATACATATATATATATATATATTTATATATACATACATATATATCTATATTTATATTTATATCTATATTTATATTCATATTTCTATCTCTATGTGTTTCTTTCTGTATCTGTTTGTCTTCATCTCCGTACCAGTCCTGTGCATGATGCTTCACGGCACTGCATCCGCTCTTGGTGCATGACTTCAACTTAAACTGTACACTGTGACTCATGTTCGCCAGTCTTGGTCATGACCTTAAACTGTACCAACCCTTGTTCTTTCTCCTACCCTCTTCCTTCTTTTGCTCTTCATTCCCTAATTGTCTTTCTTCTTTCTCTTTCTGTTCCTTTCTCCTTCCTTATTCTCTCTCTCTCTCTCTTTCTCTCTTGCCTTCATTTCCCCCATTTCACTTCCCTTTAATTTTCCTTCTTTTTCTTTTTTGTTTGATCTCTCACTTTCTTCCTTCCTTCATTTTTTCCTTTTTCTCTCCTCTTTCCCTTCTTCTGTTCACTCCATCTTTTTTCTTCTGCTCTTCATCTTTCTTTATTTAACCTCCCACTCTTCTGCCTGTAGTCTGCTTTTGTACCCTTACTAGTCTTCCTTTCTTTCCTCATTTCTCCTTTTTATTTCTCTTTCCTCGATTTCCCTTTTTCTTTCTCCCTCTTTATTTTTATTATTATTATTATTATTATTATTATTATTATTATTATTGGACACCGTGATAGCCCAGTGGTCAAGTTCTACCGTCTGGGCCCTGTCGCCAGTTCGATTCCCGTCGGTGCCACCAGTATTTTCATTGAACATACCGGTCCGTCTGGACCAGTATTTTCATTGAACATACCGGTCCGTCTGGAAGTGTTGGAACTGCCCTTGCGGGGGTGTCATTAGAGCCTATCGTCAATTCTTCGTACTCCCCTCACGGGTGAGACGATGGAGGCGCATGTGCAGAAATGCATCAGCCATTGACAGAGAAGCACTATTATTATTATTATTATTATTATTATTATTGGACACCGTGATAGCCCAGTGGTCAAGTTCTACCATCTGGGCCCTGTCGACAGTTCGATTCCAGTCGGTGCCACCAGTATTTTCATTGAACATACCGGTCCGTCTGCAAGTGTTGGAACTGCCCTTGCGGGGGTGTCATTAGAGCCTATCGTCAATTCTTCGTACTCCCCTCACGGGTGAGACGATGGAGGCGCATGTGCAGAAATGCATCAGCCATTGACAGAGAAGCACTATTAATATTATTATTATTATTATGGACACCGTGATAGCCCAGTGGTCAAGTTCTACCATCTGGGCCCTGTCGCCAGTTCGATTCCCGTCGGTGCCACCAGTATTTTCATTGAACATAACGGCCCGTCTGGAAGTGTTGGAACTGCCCGTGCGGGGGGTGTCATTAGAGCCTATCGTCAATTCTTCGTACTCCCCTCACGGGTGAGACGATGGAGGCGCATGTGCAGATTTGCATCAGCCATTGACAGAGAAGCACTATTATTATTATTATTATTATTATTATTATTATTATTATTATTATTATTATTATTATTATTATTATTATTTTTACCCTTCCATTTTGCACTATTGTATCTCTTGATACCACTTCCCTTCAAGTTTACTCTTACGCTTCCCACTTATTCCTACAAGTGGCAAGTATTGTATTATCATGATTAAAAGTGTTTGCGTAAAAAAAATGCTTTCTTCTCTCTTTGTTCCTCATCCTTAAAATTCGTTCAGTGGAATATATATATATATATATATATATATATTTATGTATATGATCATTTATATACATAAACCTGTCCATTCATACATTAAATATAAGCACAGAAAAAACAGAAAAACACACATACGACACATACAACAACCAGCCCTGTTATAAAAAATATGTCATTTTACAAAAACAAAAATAATAACAATAAATACAAAGGCTTATTTTATCATTTTGTCGTTATGAGACTACATAACACAGAGGAAATATATATCTTTATTCAGTGAGGGATTTATTAAATGTTATGTAGTCTCATAACGACAAAATGACAAAATAAGCCTTTGTATTTATTGTTATTATTTTTGTTTTTGTAAAATGACATATTTTTATAACAGGGCGGGTTGTTGTATGTGTCGTATGTGTGTTTTTCTGTTTTTTCTGTGCTTGTGTTTAATGTATGAATGGACAGGTTTATGTATATAAATGATCATCTTCACGACATCACGATAATTGAAGAAACTAATTTTTTCATTTTTTCGCACCGCACAGAAAATCGCTTTTTTTGTTTTCTTGTATTGGGAAATAGGTAATCCCCGTGAAATTAGAAAGTGTGAAATCAGTTGCTTTTTGCTTTTTCTCCTTGGACGATCGGCAAAAGTGATCCCGTCTCCCAAAAATTGGTTGAATCGGCTCAGCCATAACGATATTATTTTGCTTATGTGATCAAAACTGAAGGAATTTTAACTGTTCAATATTAGGATCCGTTTTTTCCTGCTTCAGTTTGAGATATTCTTCTTTGTATTTAGCTAATATTTCCCTATTAGTCTCTCTGTATTTCTTCTTTTGCTCTTGGATCTTATCCTTATTTTTCTTGTAATATTCCAATCGCTGTTTATTTATCTTATCTTTATTTGCTTCTCTATATTTCCTTTGATGCTCTTTAATTTTGTCCTCATTATTTTCCACATACTTTGCTCTGTATCGTTGCCTCTTTGGATCATGGAGATTGAACACTGTCTTTATTTCTTCTATAGTGAAACTCATTATATATACTATTCATAGTATAAAGTGCTTAATATATAAATCAATAGGTGAATATAAGAGCAGGCGAGAGAGATTGTCTTCTCCTACGTCTGTCCAACACCTCGTCTTGGACAGTCCGCCTTGGCCCTTACGGAGTTGGACACTTTTTAGTTATTAAATTTCTGTATTTATTATATTATTCTTCTTCCTATTACATATTTTTTATATTGTCCAAGTTGTCCAATATTTTATTAAAAGGAAGTAAATTTTTTTCCTCTCTACTTTCATCATATTCCCTTTTATAAAAGTTTCCTCCCGCGGGTTAGTCGGACTTGGACTCGCACACCGTTTAATACTAACACAACATCTCTCTCTCGGATTGCTACTATTAATCTCAGCCGTCCAAGTCGTTTTTAACAACATTTTAGTATTTTTTGTGGGTAATGCTGATTTATAATTTAAAATAATTAAAATAATATAATTATATAAGACCTGTCGTATATACACTAAGATGTGGAGCAAAGATAACAGGAAATTTGTTAGGCAGTTAAAAGTTGCTACTACTGAAAGTAAAATTAATGAAGTCGTGTCTAACTTCTACGATAGTGACTTGAAACCAAGTGTCACCTTTCATAATGCTATTATATCGTTATTTAGCACACCGACCAGTGATGAAGAGGTGCTTGATGCACTAAAAGTCATATATCCGAAATATGCTATTGTGTATCCTAATTTGAACAGTAGAAGACAAAGACTTTCTGAGGTGAGAAAAAAAGCAATAGAACCTTATCAAAGTCAAAAAATATATGAAATGAGCAAACTTGATAAATACTTTAATCTAAATGAAGACGAGCGGATTGATATTGTTGAGGGGTATAAGAAAGATGTCAAAGCCAAAAATGAACAAAAAATACAAATTGATGTTCGTGATGTAATGGCTAAAATGAATGATATGATACTAAGTAATGACAATTATCTTAAACTACTTGCTTTGATGATAGCAATTGGAGCAAGGCCTGTTGAAATATTTGATAAAAACACATATGAATTGATACCAGATAAGCCAAGTTGGTTGCGAGTTAATAATTTAGCAAAGAAGAGAGAGGGACAAAAGAAGAATTGGATAGAAAGACCCGTGATTCTATTCACTCCTGAATTCGTAACAGAAAAGATAAATTCCATACGGAACCATTTTAAGAAAAAGGGAGCAGTTATTATCAACAACGAGGGTGTGCTTGATAAACAAAAGAATAATGAACTAAACAAAAGAATAATTAAAATCTTTCCTTGGCTATCGGAATACACACAGAAAAGTAGTATGTTGCGGAAACTATATGATAGTTTGTCGTATAGTAACTTTGCCAATCCGAAATTAGAGAATTTTAATACATGGGATTCTAATGTGCTTGGTCATGGTGATTTACTGACTTCATTTAGTTATTCATGGGTTAATGTGTTAGATCCAGAAGAAATTAAGGCAGAAGGAATTAAAACAGAATTAGAGGAGTTAAGAAGAAAGATAGATTTATGTCTGCATTTAAATAATATTAATGAAATTGAAAGCAAAAACGACACGGCAGAAAGCAAATACAAACCATTAGGCAAAAAAGCGAGCAGAGATGATAAGTATAAATTGCTTGAGCAGATTTACAACGATCACGGGGGAATAATAACGAATACTAAAGTAAGAAAGATAAGCGGGATTGGAGCCGTTATTGTTATTAACTTTATCAAAGAGAAAAAAGAAGCGCCACAAGAAGAACAAAAAGAACAATCAGCAGAAACAAAGCTATTAAGAAGAAGCACGAGGATTAAACAAAAAGTTCAAAAAGATTAATATTTAACAACGAATAAAGGAGGTTCGCGATATCTTGCTCTAATATTGGACTCTCGTCTGTAGCAATTAATGGACCAGATCGTGAAAAACTGAATATCATCTATATTATCAATATCAACTGCTATAATAGGAGGATGCGACTGGAATGTGCAAGACAAACCGCATATATCACAAAATTCTTTTTTATAATTCTGCTGAGACATCTCTGAATAAACAAATTTTCTTATGTGTCCAACTATATCACTCGGCAGTTCGCGTATTGTTAATGACATGTTTTATATTATATAAAATATAAAATGAACATTTTGGTCAAAGCACGAATACCCAGTCGTCATCAACTACATCGTCATCTTCTTCTTTATCAATAGATAGCATAAAAGATGCTTTACCAAAAACTGCCTTCGGAGAATTGCGAACGGCCACTTTGTCGCCAGTATTACAAAATGTATTTACATATGGTATTAATACGCGGTTTTTTGATAAAACCGAAACAAATGGCGGGGTGGTATCATCTGCTAATTCAATGGCGGTTTTGACTACATCAGCCTTAGGTAATTCAACCGCACAGATCACGACTATTGAACGAGCCAAATATAGAAGTGGTATGGGCTAGGTTGCTAGATTTTCCGCATTGTTTCCGTCATCTGTCGCGGCAGATAGTTTCAATTGCGATATTGGCATAGGCACACCAGCAGACAATTTATGTTTTAGACAATCAAGCTTGGGAATGTCTGTTGTAACAATGGCAGGAAATGTAGAAAATGTTGTCAGTCAATATGCTTGGAATGTTGATAAATGTAATAATACTGGCAACTTCCCCGCGATTGACTTTACTAAATTAAATGTGTTTGAAATAGTTGTTCAATATCTGGGTAGCGGTCAAATTACATTCAAAATAGAAAACCCACGAACTGGACGAATGGAAGTAAATCATTCAATTAAATACGCGAGCACTTCTACTACTCCATCATTGGATCAGCGGCGTTTGCTATTTATGCGAAGGCGTATTCGTCAAGTCTCGCATCCGTTGTAATGAAAACGGCAAGCATGTTTTTAGCGGTGGAAGGGAATATTGATCGGACTATTGCTATGACTAACTCTTATGATAATGTCAAGAGTATATGATCAACAGAGAATGCCATATTTACCATCAGAAACCGCGCCACATTCAACAGTAAAACGAATTACAACATAATATACTTTGAGAATTTATGTATCAGCAATTCAGACACTAAAACATGTATCGCTAGAATTATTCTTAATAGCACATTGGGAGGAACACCTTCTTATTCAAATTACGATACAAACACATCGTTAGCAGAAGTTGATACGGCAGGAACTATAAGAAGGGCAGAAGTGTGATACTTGCATATGTGCTGTCTGGAGGTTCATCCATATACATTGATTTTTCTCAATATAATATCAAGATATGACCAAGCAAGACATTTACCGTATCCGCACAAAATACAAGCGGTGGAACTGCTAATATCTATGCTTCATTAAACTGGATTGAAGACCAGATAAAATAAATAATGCTTTATTTATTCTCAGGCTTCAACTTTGTTTTCTATCTATTGACATTTTTTTATATATTCAAAATCCTTGTTCTTGATTAATTTTTCTGTTATAGGTGCGTGATTTTTCTTCAAATATATGTAAAACTGATCAATATTGGCACCGCAGGGGATTTGTTGTTTATGTTGTTGTCGTCGCCGTAAGTTAATATTTTTTATTAATATGAATAACACATTTAAATTTTCTATAAATGTCATTATATTTATATTTTCTTTTTTTAAAGCATGATACACTTTGAGAAGTATACTAACCTCAAAATTGATAGAACATTCAAGCACAACTCCATTCGCATTTCTAATGACAATATCAATAGATCTTAAACTTTTTGTTATATTAAATGGCACATAATCGGCAACATCATTAGAACTCTCAAAGTAGCACTGGACTCCATAGGGCTTATCTAAGTTACATTTACCAACGACAGAGAAATTACCATTTGCTTCAACTAAACCAGATTGATTTAAAGCACGACTATGAACATAAACGGCCGTTTCATCGATTAGATTGACTATAGATTGCATTGTACTACTCGCCGCGGCCGAAATATCGGCAGTCAGTCCTATTTTGTCTCTAATCGTGCTATTATCGTAATCAAAAGCATACGTATCACCAGTGAATGCGAAATTCAATTTATTAACGGAGTTCAAAGTTATAACTACGGAGTTTGGGGTAATTGCTGAATTAATCGCAGATTGAAGGGCGGTAATAAATGTATCAATGGTGTATTGATTTTCTGTTACGATTGCATTTTTTGTAGCGGATCCCGTTGTTTTAATCAATGTGAGAGTGTTGGCATAACTCGGTATGTTTGGGAAAACATTTGGGATAGAGATACTCTTTACGACATAAGCACTAATTATATCAATATTCCGACCAGTTGCTGGGAGATCAACAACGAAACGGCCATTGTGAGTAGAAGCGGATTTGGATTCTGTTTTATCACTTGAGGAGACACGAAGGAGGAAATTTTTGCGGGTTCGCTTTTCGTCTTCAAGATTAGAGATCGTAAATGACATTGCTATATTATAAAATATATTATTATTTTTTTAAATTTTTTCTATTGTTTTACGACATATCTGCTAGGATAAATAGACGCGACTTTAACATATTTCAACCAAGCAGTGATGGCGCGATCTGCGTTATAATCGGCCGCATAACGAAGAGTGACTTCCGCAGGTCGTGAGTTATTAACCGCAAGACCAGATGCTCCAATGTGTGGCGATTGATTGAGTGTCTGGATAATGGTAGCAAATCCTTAGTTAGATGTAAGTCCTGTTTTATCTGAAGTAGAATAATACTTGCGAAAGTTTTCAAGAGAAACAGATGAAAACATGTAAGCATCGCGAATGCCCATAGTCACTTGAAGATTGTTAATATATAATTCGGCGCATCCTCGTTGAACTGCGGCAAGAGTATCGGTGCTTCCTCCGAGTTCCATCTTTGTTGCGGAGCATACCAATCACCAATACGGCACTTATACTGCTTATAAGGCATTTGAGCAGTTCCAAGGTTATCAATACCAGCATTGTCAGCGAGCACATTTTGAGTAACGATATACAAGCACTGAGCACGAGCAACGGCCTTATTCACTTGAAGATTAAAATCATCAGACGTTCCAGGATTTGCTTTTTGATTGTAATATGTTTCATAAGTGTATGGAAGCCCACTTGCTTCCCATCTGTTCCAAAATATTTCTCTGCACGGCGGGAGCAAGTGAGAAGGTTTCCAACACAATAACAGGATTTGATACGGTGTAAGTCAAAGCAGAACCATCAAAACCAGTAGAAACCTTACCATCAGTGCTTCCGATAATGGTAAATGCTTCCTGAGATGGAGCAAATGTCAAACGAAGCCTCATACCACTAATTAGAGAGGGAGGAATGAGAGTTTCTTCATTAAACACCCCCGAGAAGTAATGGAGAGGAATACAAACTTTTAAGTATTGACCAGTACCAACGACTGTAGGAGAATTAATAGCAAAATCAACAACTCAATTGTAGGTAATATTAGCATTAACTTCCACATTCTCTCGTTGTCCCGCCATCTGCGCTTGCCGACGATAATCAAAAGGATAATGCCACGGGAGAGTATTTCGCACCAGTTTATTCAAATCTTCAATCGTTCAAGTTCGCTACCATCCTTACTTTCTAACAAAAATCTTTCAAAAATAGCAGTCGCGGGAGTGTTTTGAAAACCGATTGCGCAGTTATTCCCTGCGGTCGTAACCAACCCGTCGGCCTTAACATCAAACGACAAATAACAATTTTTTCCATAAACAAAATCAGTGCTTGCCTGTAATGTAAAAATCAATTCAGTCCCCGACGAACTGGTATAAGTCTGCTGGTCAGAGGAATTTTTCTTAAAGATACTTCCCTGTTCAGAGAGCGCCAGACTTGCTGGCAACTCATATCTGAGGTTGTTGAGGGTCATCAACTCCTCAGTAATTTTAAGATCCTTTCCTTTTATTTTGTGTGTGCTTGTAGGATAGTAAAATTCGTAATGTTCCTATACTAAAAAAATAATAATAGAAATTAAAAATAATTAATTATTCACTTGAAACGGATTGTTTAATAATATCAACTGATTTCTGTATGTTGTCAAGTCTCGCATCTTGTGGTGAAGTCAATTGAAACTCTCTTGCCTCAGCATTCTGAATCGCTTTCTTTAAATAAGCCAAACTGCTAACAGCAGTGTCCAAATCAACAACATCAGTATTTTCTTTGTTATCAGAAATGTCTGTTAATGTGTTTTGAATAGTGCTCTTCTCATGTGAGACAAGATCACCAAATTCAGTTAATGGTTGATTAACTAATGGGGCACCATGACTACTCCACAATTCAAACTGATTCAATTGAAACCCATCACTTTTCGGTCGGTTTGCTTCATTTATCTTATTAATAAAGTCAATTAGCAAACGATTGAAGCACTTGAGTTTTTAATCATTATATAATAATAATTATTATTTTATCAATTACCATTAATTATTTTTTTCATAATTTGTAAATTCTTGTGCGTAATTCTTTCCTCTTTCATTTTCTTTAAATCAGCTATGGCTTGATTTACATCAATGTCATTAGTTTCAGTAACGTTTTTAGTCGGTGGCGGAGTTTCCTTAGAAGCATCTTCTATTGCTTCTATCTTGCTCGCTGGTGTTGTAGTAGTTTGTTTTGGCACAGAAACAAGAGTGGGATTAACAGATTTTGGTAAAGATTGTTCAATCTTAAGTGCTGGAGACATTTCAACAGGTTTCGCATTTGGTTTAGAAGATGAAGTATTTGCCGATTCTATGTCTGGTATTTTTCTTTTTAATGCTTCATCTGGCATTTGATCTGGTTGCCCGCTGGGAATAGGTTGTTCATTTTTCTTACTTCCTGATTTGCTTACTTTTGGTTTTAATTGACACTTAATCTTGCCACTCTTAATATCCTCTTCTATCTTCTTTACTGCTAAGTATTCGGGCGATCCCTTACGAATTGTTACGAATTTTCCTTGCGAATTCTGTTTATACCAAATAGCAATTGCTTGTTGATTGCAAGTTTTGTATAATTTAGTTGATTCCGCCATGTCATATATTATGGCGGAAAAAAAAAACATTTAATTTAATTTTACAAGTTCGTCATATCTCTATCCTTATTTAATCGTAATATAGTAGAGAAATTCTTTCTAAACTGGGTTGTTCTATCACTAGCCGTATTGTTAATTGCTAGGAATGAATAAGGATCTGCCGTAGCATATTTAACCATATTGTAAAATTCTGTTTTAGTGAGAAAAGGACTTTCATATTCATCTGCCAGTCTGTCAAGTTCGCTTCTCCTTACTCCATTAAAAATAATCATCCAATGGCAATTAATTCTTATTCTTCGTGGGAGTTGTGTATAACTCTGAGTTGCCACCCAGACTGACACCTTAGCATGTGTTGAAGCGAAAAACAACTCTGTAAGCACTTCTGATTTAAGAAAAGTTTTACTCTGTGCGATATCATCTAATAACAATAATATTTTTTGCGCTTTCTTAAACCCTTTAGTTTTAATCAGTTCTTTTTGTTTAGTTAATATTTGTCTCATCAACTCAGGCCTATCTTCTTTGATTATGTCTTCTTTTTTTAACTTGAGAGTGTCCTCCAAAATTGGGCACGGACTTAAGCAAAAGACTACTATTCTATCATAAAACCCTTTCAACATGTTCTTTTTGGCGAGTAGATTACAAATCATAACTGATTTTCCTCCGCCAGTGCTTGCATATATAACCATAGTCCCCATTGCTGGCAATATTCCTTCTTTTTGAATAGGAAGCAATTCAACACCATCTCTTTGTGTTTTAATTGGTTGTATTTCCAAGTCATTCTTAAATTTGGGCGGTTTTTTGCTATCTAACTCTGTTATTACTGGCCAGTCAATAGTAAATTCCTCGTGTGCTTGTTCTATGTTGGTCTTCTCCAGATTCTGCCTCAAAAGTGTTTTTCGTGGCAACTTCTTTGCTATTAATCCTTTATGTATAGATCTAGGCATGTCTTACTATATTATGGGTTTTGAAAATAGTTTGGATTATATCTATAATTATCATATTCAGCACCAAAAGGTTGGGGTGGCGAAGCATAATTATAGAAATAAGGAGAGTAAGGACTACCAAAAGCATAATTACTTGGAGGATTGACAAGCAGTTTAAAATCTTTTCTTTCAGGACGAGTTTGAACTTGTCGCGGGATTTCAGCAGGGAAGTTTCTAGTCAGTTTTCGTTTCATTTTTGGAAACTCTCTTTTTTCGTTCATTCTGGTCTGAATGACTGCTCTATTGTATTTATTCAACATAAAGTGATTATTTGTGTTGCTATAAAGTGTATTGCTATAAAGTGATTCTTGGTTTCTAGCACACGATCTCGTCTTTGTTCGTTGCCTTTAATAAGTGGGTTTGTTTGCGAAGTGCCAATTCCACCATTTTGGTCGCTTGGCATTAGAAAACGAATAAGTGCCAATAAGTCTTTTCTTTCATCGGCGGGAGGTTTTCCCATAATCTTATCAACCAACTGATCAATGCTTCTCACACTATCAACCATAACTTGATTTGGTGTTGTTGCTGGATCTGGATTATCTGAAACTTTGTATTCTTTCATCACTTCTTTAGTTTTTCATCTTTGATTTTCTCCTCCCAGAATGGAAGTCCCTGTTTTTCTCCACTTTTATAAATATATTTGTCATACTCTGTTTGTGGATTTGGCGGTGCTGGTGCTTGTGTTGTTTGTGGTGCTGGTGTTAGTTGAGGTTGTGGTGCTGGTGTTGGTTCAGGCATTGGTTTTGGTTTAGGTTGTGGTTCAGGTGCAGGTGTTAGACCTTTAGGTGTCGCCTTTTCAAATTCTGAATCCTTCAGTTCTAAATCTTCTAATTGTTTCTCTTGTTCTGGTGTCAATTTACCCCTCACTTCTTCATAAATTCTCTTATCTAATACGTCATCTACCTCTGCTATATCTGACTTACTAGCCCCTTTGTTTAATGCTTGCCTTATGGCCTTTTCCCATCCACTACTAGTATCGTCATAATCTGACAATGTCAAAGATATTTTCTTTCCAGTTTTATTTTTTAGCATATTTAACAAATCCTTTCAAATGCTTCACTTGGGATGTCTTATCTTGAAGTATATCCAAGTTATTACCGAGTCCGATTGGATCCATAGGTGCTACTACCATTTCCGTTTGATTAACGAAATATTTTGTGAGTGTTAAACCTCAACAATTATTTCCTTCTCTATATCTGCTGAAATATTATTTTTAATTCATTGTATTTATTTTTTCTATAAAATTATTAATTGTAGTTTCATTTGCTGGTGCGATAAGAGAATATCCTTTCACACCATCCGCTTTTTCTTGCGACTTTACCGTTTGATGAAACGAATTTACTAAGTTTTCATATTGTTTGCTAAATGTAGCAGGATTGGCTATTTTATTTACTTTAAAGTTAGTGTCTTTATCAAAACTGCCCACATTATTCATAACCCCAATCATAGAAGTTAATGTTTGATCTACATCGTGTATAAAAGCATTGTATTTCGCATCTGGAGGTGTTAATTTAATAGTTTTCGAGAATTTCATCGCATCCAAATATGACACTCCACTGCGGGATCTCCCTTGTGCTTGTAATGCAATTTTAGATATATCTGCTTTTGAGAACATTGAATTGTAATTGTCAGAAATAGTTTTAGCAACTTCTTCACTCGCCAATCCATTACTCGTCAAATACTCTGTTATGTTAGTAATTCCTTCAAAGTATCGTTGGTCTGCGAAGTTTTGGACATTTTTATCACCAGTAGCATACAATAGATCATGTTCAAAGGCAATCAAATCAAGAGTGTCTGCTGGTAAAATGTAAGGAAACTTACCACGAGTTCTGTCTTCTAATTGGAGGCGACTTTCTACTCGTGTAGCTGGGCCATTATAATTACTTCCAGTAGTATGAGATCGTTCTTCTTCCAATTTAATAACAGCATCTGGTTGAGCAGTCCATATGCTGTATATGTGCTTTAGAAATACATCAAAAGCAACCGCTGCCGTAGTTTCAACACCTCTTTTAAATGTCTCCCATGCCATCATTGTTGATACATGTAAGCCTAATCTTCTTAACATATCCTTCAACACATAATCACCAATTCTTTGTTGTCCCACCGCAATTAAGCAAGGGTTAGGCGGTGGGGACTCTGGTGGTGCTTCGTTTCTCGCTAATGTTTCTAATGCCCTTCTGAAAGACTCCGCGCCCGGTCTTCCCATCACCGCAGTAGTCATGGCACGAATTTGAGGATGATTAGCAGTAATAGTTAATCGAGGGCGGGGTCCGTGGCGGCGCGGCCGCGCGGGGCGGGCGGGGACCCGCGCTCCTCCCCGTGCGAGGAGCTCCGGGCGTGCGCGCCCAGGGTGCGCGAAGGCGGGGGGGCGGAGGAGGGGGCCCCCGTTCCCGCCGACCCGGCGTCCCCGCCTTCGCCGGACGCGCCCCCTACCCCCGGGAGATCGTCGGGGAGCCGGGGCCGCCAACCACGCGGGGGGGCCCGGGGCGTGGGCGGCAACGAGGAAGAGGAGGGAGGGGGGCGGCGCGGGGCCACATGCCGACCGCCGGGGGGCGTGCCGGCCGGCGGCCCGGCGGGCTGTCCCGCCGGCACGCCCTCAGACGCGGGCGCCGGCGGCCCGGCGGGCCGCCTGGACGGCGGAGCCACAGGCGGGCGGGGGGGCGCGCGCCGGCCGGCGGGGGGCGGACCGGGGGCCGACGGGGTGACCGGGGGCGGCCGGCGGGCGCCGGGGGGTGCGGACGTCTGGGGGGGCAGGGAGGGGAGTTCCCCGGGCGGCGGGGACGCCCGGGGCGGTGGTGTGAGCGCGGCGGTGGACGGCCGGCCGGCCGCCGCGAGCGGTGCGGGCTCGGTGGTGGTGGACGACGGCTCGCCGCCGGCCGTGAGCGACGGCTGGCCGGCGGTGGGCGACGGCTCGCCGCCGGCCGTGGACGGCCGGCGGCCGGCGGTGAGCGGGGCGGGCGCGGCGGTGTCGCCGCCAGCGGCGGTCGCCCGGTGGCCGGCCGTGAGCGGGGCGGGCGCGGCGGCGGACGACGGTTCGCCGTCGGTGGCGGACGGCCGGCCCCCGCCGGCGGCGCAGTCCCGTATGCCGGTCGAGCGCAGCAACGCTAACCAAGCGTAGTGCGAGTTAACTGCCGCGGCCCCTCCGCACCGCTGGCGGGGTATGTCTGCAAGGCCAGGGTCGCGGTCGGGCGGCCCCCGGCGCTGGACCTCAGGCGGATGCAGTCCAGCTCCGGTTGGCCGAGCAGCGTGAGCTCCCGCTGGTAGTACACGAGCTTGAGGCCCGCGGGCAGGGCGCGGGGGGGGGGGGGGACACTCCGCGGCACTCCGGACGCGGCGCGATCGGGTGCAACGGGTAGCCCCAGGGGATCCTGTCCGTTACAGCTTTGGTGCTTGCTTCATGGCACAGCACCAGAAAACCCGGGTACACAAACATGCGCACACGCCAGGTGCCGCGCAGGGACGGGACCCCCTCCCAGGACACGTCCACGTCCCCAAAGCCCAGCAGCGTACTGCTACCCCCCCCCCCGGTCAGGCTGTGCAGCTGCAGCTGTCGGGCGACCTTCTCCAGCACCTGGTCGAACAGCGCTCACTCGTACGACTCCTGCGCGCTGAGTAGGACCTCGGCCACGCCGCTGGTGCTGGCCGTGGCCGCCGAATCGCCGAATCTCCTCGCCTCCGAATCGCCGAATCTCCTTGCCTCCTGGGTGCGGGACCACAGGGAGCACAAGAGCTGAATAGGGGCCGCCACGGCCCGCTCGGGGTCCAGCACGTCTTCGTTCGGTAGGAGAAAGGACAAGGGCGCTAGGTGTTCTCGCCTCGCGGAGCGAGCGAGCCCCGCCCTGAGCTGCGCCGTGTGGACGTTCACGAGCGCCGACCAGGCGGCAAACTCGTGCATTCTGCCCAGCAGGCGCATGCTGAAGATACTAGACAGGGCTGCCCAGTCGGCCGGGGCTGGCCCCTGTACCAGCAGCACGTCCTGGGCTACTACCTGCAGGGCGGACAGCAGGCTCGCCAGCTGGGACACGAGTTGACCGGCCTGCTGGCCGTCCTCGTACTGGCGCCAGACCTGCAGGTGCAACCGAGTCAGGACCGGTATCTCCTGCAGTGCCTCGGTGGCCCACGCGCGGAGCTGTTCCAAGAGGCGCTGCGACATACGGCGCGCCGTTTATGAACAGGGACACCGGGTGGGGAGGGGCGGGCGGCGTGCCCACCCCAGGGGAGACAGAGAGAGAGAGAGAGAGAGAGAGAGAGAGAGAGAGAGAGGGAAGAAGAAATGCCACGCCCCCCCCCGGCGGCCGGCTCCGCAGGAGAGAAGGCTCGGGCGGGGGGGGGGGAGGGGTTGCAGGAAAAGGGGGTGCGGGGGGGGGGGGGGGGGGGAAGAAGCGACTCCCCTCGGCCACGCCAGCGCCCCCCCCCGGGGGGGGGTGACCCCCCCCTCCTCCCCGGAGCGGCACCGACAAGCACGACCGGGTTCTCCGGCGCCCGCAAAAACCCGTGCTTTCCTTGCTTTACTGAGCCGGTTCACGCCCGTAGCCCGCCCGGTTGTCGCGGTACGGGGTTTTCTCAGCCTTCAGCTGGCTTGGGAGCTACGGGGAGTGTGGACGTCGTTAGCTTTTGCTGGCAGTTCCAGATCAGGGCAGCCTCCGCGCACTTCGAGCGAGTAATCCGTTACGGGGTACTGGTCCAGCCCATCCAGTCCTCGCAGTTGGGGACAATGCGCGAAGAGCAGCCTCACTTGCATCTTTCTTCTGCCCTCCCCCGAGGGAGGGAATTTGATGCACCGGAGGGAGCTGCACCCGTACACCGTGAGCGAGAGTTCCTGGAGGCCAGACGGCAGGGCTATTTCTTCTAGGCCAGCGCAAGCCGTGAGCTGGAGAAGGAGCTTGCCCCCGACCGGGCTGCCTGACCAGCGCAGGTGCTTCAAGGTGTCGCACCGTTCGAAAGTCAGTTCCACGTCGTGCGGGCCTGGCGCGTCAGAGTCAGGCAAGAGCACGCCGCCCAGGACTGGCACCTCAAAGCCAGCTAAGGCAGGACAGTCCCTAAAATCGAACCTGGCCAGGGAGCACGTTATCTGCTGGGGCAGCCATATTGTGCAAAGGCTGTACAGTTCTCGACGAGAATGCGCAGCAGTTTCGCCGCGGTGGACAGCTGGTAGTGCTATCTCGCTGAGCCGTTTGCACTCCCCCGCCTCTATCCATAGCCCGTCGTCCACTGTCGTCAAGCTTGGCAAGGCCAGCCGGCTTAGCTGCGGACAGTCGGACTGCCCTATCCTCACGGTGCCCCCCACCGTCCTCAGCCGTGGTACTACTACCGGGTGGTCGATGGAACGTTCGCCGGGGCTCTGCGCCTCCGCTGTACCCGGCCGGACGCCCAGCCTCCTCAGTCCTACGCCGAAGCCGCCGCGGACCGTAACTAGTTGGGGCAGCCAGTCTGACACGGGGGTGGCGCAGTCGTGGCAGATCAAGGCCAGGTCACCGTCTACTTTGGTTAGCTCTGGCACTCGCAGCGATTGTAGGGCTTCGGACCCTGTCACCTTCGGATCAAAGCCTCCGGTGACCTGCCGCAGCCCCCGCCAGGTGACGGTTTGCAGTTCGCGGCAACGCCAGACGTTAAGGTTGACCTGGGCCGCAGCCGCTGTCTCCGCGCTGTGCAAGGCCAAGTGTTGCGTGGAGCAGGACCTGGCATTCAGGGTAAAGTCTCCGCCGCCCGGCCTCAGCGTCAGTGCTGGTCTTAACAAACCCTCTAGCCACAACTTCACGGGTTGCGGCCCAGCGGCGCCGGTGGCGGTGTCAATGACACTGAGATTGGGGCACCGACCGAAATAGAATAAGAGCTTCGGGGGGGGCTCGGCCTCCGCCGCGGGCCGCTGCTGTGTAAAGCAGAACTCCTCCAGCGTGGGCAGGACGGAAAGAGAATTGCCCCGCTTACTTCGCCTGCTCTGGGCCGCTGTACCCGCGAGCAGTCTGTCTGCGACCAGCTCAGCACTTGCAAGCCCTTGGGCAAGACGGCAAAGAGGTCGTCTCCCTTTGCCATAGCTAGGCACAAGCCCTGCAAGCGCAACCGAGTGATCACACGGTCCGTAGCGTTGTGCTCCTGCAGGGGAAAGTACGTAAGGTCCTGTTGCTTCAGTGTGATGACGTCGCAGTCCGTGGCTTGCCTAGCCAGGGGCACCACCAGCTCGGTGGCTCCGGCCGGCTCCGACGCTGACTTGACGTCGGGGCCGGGCGCAAAGCGCTGGACGACAGCCTCCAGGGCGTCCCAGTAAGCCTGAGCGGCCATATTGCCTTGCCCATCCCAGCGCTCCCTCTCTTCTGCTAGCGTGGGCACGGCCAGGGGGGAGAAGATGAGCTGCATCTCCTTCTCTAGCCCCCACACGGCTAGCTCCCACGCGCGCCTGTTGCCGGTCGCTGGGCGCTGGAGGCCGTTACGGTCACAGACTGTCTGCACCCAGTGGCTTAGGTTCGACAGTACCTCTTCCAGGCGGTCGTGGCCCGCCGGGTCGTTGGAGACGGGCGTTCCGTCCAGCCAGTTGTACCAGTGCAGGCTCTCAGCAGGGCCCGCCGCTGGTTGGCCTCTCGCTCCCGGACGAGCCAGGCCGGGCACACACAGCAGGCCGCCAGGCGTTCGCCCTCGCCGAGGTAGGCCAGCCAGGGGTATGGCGGCGGCGGCGGCGAACGCGGCGGGGTGGTCCGCCCGGCTGCGTGGCCGGGGGTCGGCTCTCGCCAACTCGCCATCCACTGCGCTTTGTCCAACTACATGGCTCGGCAGAGAGCTCGGCCGGCGCCCGCTTGGCCCGGGTGGGGGGTGGGGGAAAGGGGCAAGAAGGGACAGCTACAGCATAAGAGGGAAAGGGGAGAAGGCAGCAGCAGCAGAGAAGGGCCGTGCCCCCCGGGGCGGCCACACTGGTAGAAGATTTTTCCTTGCCTCGCGCGTGGCCCCGACGAAGAGAGCCAAGCCCTCCGTCGTCGCCCTAGCCAACCGCGGCTTTTTCTTGACGTACTTGGTTAACCGGACCCTCCCCCCCCCCCCCCCCCTAGCTCCGCGGAAGAAGCAGCAGGGGGCACTCCTCCACGACGGGCGGCTTGCAAGCTGCTACTAGCCCGTCCAGTTGCTCCAGCTGAGGGCACTGCCTCAAGGTTAGCTCCACTTTCAGCGGCTGTCCCGCCCGTCCCGGGGGAAATCCTAGGCGCCGGAGCGAAGCGCACTTGGATACCGTGAGTTTCAGCTCGTCGGGCCGGGGGGCAGAGCCAGTTCCGTGAGGCCAGCACACTCGCGGAGTGTGAGGGTGAGCTTGCCACAGGCCAGCCTGTCTGGCCAGCCTAGGTCCCGCAGCTGGGGGCAAGCTTGGAAAGTCAGGGTGGCCCCCTGGCAAGCTGTCAATGCTGGCAACTGGAAGCTCTCAAGCTCTGTACAGCGCTTGATCTCTACACGCAGGGCTTGGCTCAGGGTTGACAGCTGCCGTAGTTGTACCTCGCGTAAATTCCGACAGTCGGCAAGTGTTAAGAGTACTGTGCCCGCCGTGCTCAGCTCTGGCAGAGCCAGCCGGACTAGAGGGCAGGCTGTCAGCGCGAAGTCCAGGATGCCCTGTATTGTCTTGAGCTTGTCTAGGTCCAGCTGGTAGTCGCTATCCCGCTCCGGTCCGCCGCGCCCGGACAGCACGAGCGTGAGATTGCGGCCCACGGAAAGTAGTTTCGGTAGCCTAGGGGCCGCGGGACAGGCGCAGCCCGAGCCACGCCAGAGCAGGTTGCGGCCTACCGTTCGTAGCTTCGGCAGCTCGAGTGCTGGTGGCGAGGGGAAGCCTTCCAGCTGTAGGACTAGGTCTTGCCCACAGCTCTGCAGTGCTGGCAGTCCGAAGCCGTGCTGGGTGGCTAGCCCCCCCGTCCCGGACACGTGTACCCCCAGACTAAGTGAGCCAAGCACCGTGCGACAGTCCGGCCACCACGCTCCAAGGAAGCCCGGGGACAGTCCCGTGAAGGTGCACTGCATGTCTCCGGTGACCCGGCGCAGCCCCCGCTAGCTGAAGTCTTCCAGCTGCCCGCACCGTTCGACCGTCAGGTGGACGTTGGCCGCCGGCCCCGCGCTGTGCAAGGCCAGGTGTTGCAGGGAACAGGACACGGCTGTCAGGCCCGGCCTCAGCGTCAGTGATGGTCTTGGCAAGCCTTGCAGCACTAACGACACGGGCTGCGGCTCGGTGGCGCCAGTGGCGGTGTCAATGACCCGAAGATTAGCGCACTTCCTGAAGTAGAAAATCGGCGGCCAACTTCATGGACCCAGTAGCTTAGGTCCGACAGTACGGCCCGCAGGGGGTCGTGCCCGTCCGAGGCGGACGGCCCGTGCAGCCAGTTGTACCAGTGCAGGCACGTCAAGAGCGGGGCGCGTAGCTGGCTGGCCGCTCGCTCCTCCGCGAGCCAGCCGGGGCACACACAGCAAGCCGCCGGGCGCTCGCGCTCGCTGAGGTAGGCGAGCAACGGGTACGGCGGCGGTAGCGAACGCGGCGGGGTGGCCCGCCCGGCCGCCCGGCCGGGGGGCGGCTCTCGTGAGCTCGCCATCCACTGTGCTTTGGCAAGATGTGTGGGAGGGGGGAGAAGAAAGAGAGCTCGGCTGGGGCCCGGGTAGGGCAGAGCGGGGGGGGGGGGGGGGGCAGGACAGGAGGCCGGGGGGGGGGGGGGGAGAGGGAGGGACCTCCCAGGGGAGGGTCTCCTCCCCCAGCTCCGGCGTCGGTGGTGTAGGGGGGTGGGGACATCCCCCCCTCCGGGTGCTGTTGTCAGAGCTTGGCAGGGGCGGAGACGTGTGCACTCCTCGCCCCCGCCTTTTTTTTAATATTACAAGTAGCCACACCCCTACGGATAAACCAGCATGTTTTCATGGCAGAACGTCGGCAGGCCGTTTTGCCTCATACCTTTGCCTGCTACCACATTAGGGTAGCTACCGAACATCTCGTAGCATATCATGCCACCGGACGGTGACGTCGAGACATCCCAGGTCCGGATGCCCTGGTTGAAGTCACAGTTACCTGCGAACATGCTCAACAGACCCCCTTGTGCCGCCAAAAGGACACAACCCAGCGGTCTAGCGGTTGGTTGAATGCGCACGTACCGAGCTGGCCACAGCCAAAAGCTAGATACTGAGAGGTGACTTTGCTAGTGCTCCAGCTGTTAATGTCCTGATTGAAGGCTTTAGCACTGTAAAAGACCCCACTCATGGAAGTTACTTGCGAGGTGTTCCAAGCACCGAGCGGTTGGTTGAAGGCCCACGCGTTAGCAAAAGTGCTAACCAGGCTGGTGAATTGGCTCACGTTCCAGCCACCGAGCGGTTGGTTGAAGGCCCGCGCGTTAGCAAAATTGCTAATCAGGCTGGTGACTTGGCTCACGTTCCAGCCTCCGATCGGTTGGTTAAAAGCCATCGCCGATTCAAAGGTCTCCCTCAGCGTTGTGACCTGGCTTGTATCCCAATTACCGATGGAGTTGTTAAAACCGGAGGATGCAAAAGTTTCGGCCAGGCTAGCTACGCCGCTCGTGTTCCAGCCGCTCAGGTCTTGGTTGAACTTGGTGCAACCCCCAAACATCCCGCGAAAGCCATCGGGATGCGTCGCGGGCGTCAGCCACGACCAGTCCCAGTCGCGCGCGTCGCCTGTGTAATTAAATGCGCCAGCCAGCAGGTACTCGGGCGCCACACCTAACAGTGCCCGCGTGCCCCGCGTCGGCACTGTGTAGCGCAGTCTCCGTGAGTCCCCAAACATGCCGCTGGTGCTGCCGACCGGGTGGTACAGCTGCACGTCGCCCCAGGCCAACACCTCCGTCACCCAATCGCCCTGTACGTACCACAAGCCGTCCACCCGGCCGACCAGCGTTAGTCAGTACTCGCCACGACGGGGATACGCGTGCGTGCACGTCGTGGCGTTACCATGCACGCAGGTGGCGGCGGCGGACCCATCCCCCAATCCACACTGTACGTGCAGTCTACACCGGAGCCAGCGGTCGGTGACAACACGAGCGTGAAGGGGCCGATAACGGTCACTAGAGCATAGAAGAGCGATCGAGAGCACGCGGCGGGCCAGCGCATCTGGTCTACCCGCGTGTACGGAGCCAGCCGTGTGCAGTCCACCGTACCAGCGTCGAGGGCAGGCGTGCTCCAGCCCGTGAGTGAGATGTCGAAGGCGCCTGGTACGCCGGCAAACAGGCGCGCGAAACGCTGCAGGTTCGGCAGCACGGTCCAGGCCTGCAGCCCCGTGCTCGTCAGCGCCTCGCAGCCCGCCAACATCTCGGTCACGTCCTGCAGCGCCGTGGTGTTCCAGCGCGACAGGTCGAGCGACACAAAGGCAGGCAGGTTAGCAAACGCGCGGCTGGAGTTGCGCAGGCTGTGGGTAGCCCAGGCGCGCACCGCCGAGGGTGCGACCAGGCCGCGAGAGTTCTCGAACATGCCGACGATCGACAGTGCGCCCGACACGTCCAGGCCGTGGCTAGGGTCGACGGGCAGGGGCGTGGTCAGCTGCGCAAAGCTGTAGTCCCACGAACGCACGGACCCCGTGTCCTGCAGCCAACGGTGGCACATACGTGAGGCCCGGCGCCCCGTACAGGTGGTAGCCGCTGGTTTCGTGGAAGCGCAGCTCTCCCCACTGCCAGATCGCGTCCAGCCGCAGGCCCGCGGGCGCCGCCGCATGCCACGCGGGCGTTAGTGCCCAGCCGCGGATCGGCTGGCGCTCGCCTGGGTCTGCTGTGACCACGTACGTGCCGGCGGCCAGGTACGTGTGCGCGCACGGGGCGGCGCCCGAGTCCTGGCACAAGCTGGGGGACGAGCCGTTCCCCCAGCTAACCATGAACGCGGTGGCGACCTGGGCCAAGGAGTGCCGGCGTGCGCCTTGCGCCGGCGGGCGGCCACAGCGGCCATACAAAAGTATCGCCCGGCGCCGCGGTCGTGAGTTCCAGGATCGTGGCGCCCCCGGGGCACACGACCGACGGGCAGGCCTCTTCCTGCGTGGGGCACTTAAAGACACAAGCCGCCCCGGCTCCGGCCGCCTCGAGGAGCAGCCAGAGTGAAAGGCGGTCTCTCATCCTTCCCTCTGTCATCGACTCCGGTTCCACACCCCTGATGATGTCCGCTGCCGGCTTTGGAGAACTTACCTGCCGCTCGTCACCAGAGCACCCTGGGCGGGAAACTGTCAGGCCAAGGGAAAGGGCAAGGGGGGGGGGGGGGAGCGGGCTGGAGCGCGGGGGGCGGGGGCGGCGCCGGGAGGGGGGGGCACGGGGGGGGGGGGGGGGGGACCCCCCGCGCGGGCGTGGGACGGGGTCGCTACCTCTGTCAAAAGCTTTGGCGTGGCCCAACGCGCGCCGGATCATGTTTCTGGGTGCCTGGGCGTGGGTGCCGGGGGCCGTGGCGTTGCACGTGCTGAGTGCATACCACGAGGGCCAGCTGGCCTCGATCCTGCTGGAGCTGCAGTTTGACCAGGCCGACCTGCCCCCCGGCCGGGAGTGCGGCACGCTCGAGTTTGTGCTGGCGGACGCGGCGCTGGGCGACGGCGAGTGGGGCCTGCTGTACGGCGAGCTCGAGGTGTGCCGGCCCCAGAGCACCGTGGAACGTACGCTGCTCGGCTACGTGCCCGAGTGCTTCCACACCGCGGACCTGAGCCACTGTGAACCCCTGGGCAACCTCGTGCAGGCCGAGAGCGAAGCGGCGCGGGCGGCCGCGTGGCGCCAGTACTCGGTGCTCGCGCGCCAGGGGCAGGCGCGGACTGCCGGCGCCGGGCGCTCCAGGACGGCGGCGTCCAGCCCTGCCCCGACGGCCAGGACATCTGCGCCTGCACCGCCCAAGAGAGTGCCGACCACGGCTGCGCGCAGCTGTCCGTCGCGTCGGACAGGTACCAGTGCTTCAAGCAGACCCGGCAAGCGCGTTCTCGCGCTTCTGCGTCGACAACAAGCAGTGCCTGCAGCCCGGGGACGTGGCGTGCCTGCAGGGGCAGGTACGCTGCTTGGCCGCCCGCGGCGGCGGCCTGTACGGCGCCCACTGCGACACGCCCTGTCCCCTGGGCGCGCAGTGCACGCCGCTGGTCGGGAACGCGGGCGCGGGCAACTGCTCCGCCCACCCTTCGGCGCTGGGCGGAGCCATGATCGGCGACACGCCCAACACGGCGAGCTGCTGGGACGAGGCGCTGACCCAGGCCGTCCTGGCCGGCGCCGCCCAAAAGTTCGCGCAGACGTTCCGGTCAGGCGAGGGCGCCGCCAAGCTGCAGGAGGTGCTGGCCGGGGCGGCCGCGGTACGCAACGCGGCGTTCGGCGCGCTGGACAACCGCAGCCGCGCCCTCAACGCCACGCTCGCGTCCCTGGTCCTGCAGCAGGCCACGCTGCGGGACCAGGAGCAGCGGCTGGCGGGGGACCTGAACGCGTCGGTGCGGCGGGCGGCCGACGCGATGCGCGAGTACCAGGACCGGAAGGGCGAGCTAGCCGGCCAATTCGAAGTGCAGACGCAGGGGTCCTGCAACGCCTCGACGACTACAACGACAACCTAGCGGAGGACGTGCAGGCGCTGCAAGCCCTGCTGCGGCAGCTGGGGCGGGTCGGCACGGAGCAGGCCGCGCTGCTGGGGGAGTACACCGTGGACCTGGCGGGGCTCGTGGACCTGGCGCGCGCGACGCTGGCCGAGATCCGTGAACTGCAGGTGCGCGAGCGCAACCGCCGCGCGCTGGCGAGGGCCCTGTTCGACTACGCCGCCCTCGCGCTGCGGCAGTACGGCACGAAGCTCTTCGCCGAGGGGGGCAGCGCGCCCCGCGGCTCGGCGTGGTTCGCGGAGCGGGAGGACGCGTGCTGGTTCCGCTTCACCGTGGTGCTGCAGTTTGTGCAGAGCCAGCTCGGCGGCCTGCTGACCGAGTCCCGGAACTTCTCGGCCTGGGCCCTCGAGGACCCCGAGGTCCGGCTGCAGTACCAGACCTACGCGCCGAGCGCGGCGGAGCGGCGGCCGCCCGGCGGCGGGGCGGCCCGGTCGCTCGAAGAGTACTGGAGCCTGCCGGTGCTCACGGGGGGCGGCGTGTTCTCCCGCTACGCCGCCGAGGTCGCCCGGGTGTCCGCCCTGCCGCTGCAGTGGCTGGTGCTGGGCACGGTCCGCTTCTTCTGCCACCCGGAATTCCTCATGGAGCAGTCGGACAACTGGTTCACCTTCCGGGACATCATGCAGCTGCTCGGGCCCGCCGACTGCACCGTGCCCGGCTCCCTCACGGCCCCGCGCGAGCCGGGCGACTGCAACTGTTGGCTCACGGCGACCAGGCAGCGCTGCCTGCGCACGGAGCAGGGGCTCGGCGGCGTCCGGTGGGAGCCGAGCGCGACCGACGAGGCCTTCCTGGACCTGACCAACGGGGGCGCGTGCAACCAGGCGTCGGACCTGACGGCGGCCTTCTACTCCTTCTTTCAGGGCTGGCCTGCCGTGGCGACGCTGCGCTCGTTCGCGAAGCTGAACCAGCTGCTGCGTGCCTGGTGCGAGCAGTCGTCCCTGCCCGACCAGACGGGGGCGAACGCGTCGTACGCCAACACCAACCTGTACCAGCTGTCACGCGAGGCGGAGCTCGGCGACGCGGCCGGCTCGCAGGAAAAGCTCGGCGTGTGGCAGCGCCTGGCGGCGGCGGGGACCGGCGCGCAGGCCTGCGCGACGCACTGGGCCGACCTGGAGCCCCAGACCAAGCAGCTGCAGGAGCGCACCGGCAACCCGCGGGCCTACACGTTCCCGCTTCTCTTCTACAAGAGCGCCCAGTTCGCGACGCAGTTTTTGCGCCTGAAGCAGCTGAGCCGCATCTTCCTCGAGGTGTACGGGGACCTGCCCGACGACCTGAGCCTGGGGGAACGGGCCTTCTTCACGGCCGCCCCGCGCAGACGCGCGCGCCACAGCTCCCGCCGCCGCTGGCCGCGCTAGAGTGGGTGCCCCCGCCCCAGCGCTGCGCCACGTTGACGGCCGCCTTCGCCACGCCCGAGCTGCTGCCCCTGTGGCTGCTGCGCCACGTGGAGACCAGGCAGGCCTTCCGGCTGCGGCTCACGGACCCGCGCACGGGGAGGACGCACGAGCGCGCCCTGGAGCCGGTCCGGCGGCACCAGCTGCCCGAAGAGTCTATGCTGGTGCTGGGCTACCTGGCATGCCTGCACTTCTGGTGCTGCTTCCAGGCGGGCTACGGCCTGGTGTACGACGTGCTGCCGTACGAGGTCAGCGGCCACCCGCTCGCGGCGCTGCGCTCGACCGACTACGCGCCCTTTACGTTGCGGGACCAGGACGGGCGGCCGGACCAGAACGCCCACCTGCTGTACCCGCTCGAGTGTGCGCGGCCCTGGGCGGGCGGCGCGTGCGCCCCCGCAACGTCCTCAACCGCCCCCGGGTCCCCCTGGCCGCCGCCGACGACAACGCCGCCCGCGCCTGGAAGGAGCAGCACGGCAGCGCCCGCTTCGAGCCCGCCCGCGCCTGCACTACCCCGGCCGACAGCCGCAAGCGGCTGCGGGAGCCGGACGGGGGGGGGCGTGGCAGCAGCGCCGCTGCGAGGACGCGCAGGAGCGGGGGGAGGGGGCGCTGTGCGAGCTGCTGCGCACGCACTGGTGGCCCGAGGTCCGGTTCTGGGAGGGCGAGACCCTGGACAACCTGGGCGGGGAGTCGGGGCTGCTGCGCCTGGGCCAGCGGACCTGGAACGAGCGCCTCACCTTCCGGGTGCCGGGCAGCGCCTTTGCCAGCCGGGCGGACCTGCGCAGCGCCTGCCCCAGCGCGGCCCTGGCCAAGCTCGTGCCCCGGGCCGGCGGCCAGGAGCCGGGGCTGCGCCTGGTGCTGGACTACACCGCGCAGGAGGCCGGGTCCCGGAACGGGAGCGGGCTGTACGTGGCCCTCACGACGACGGCCGCCAACGAGACCGTGGCCGCCGCGCTGCGCGCCGCGGGCCGCTACGTGCTGGACGTGCCCGGCACCGACGCGCCGGCCGAGCGTGTCCGGGCCCTGACCGCGGGCACCAGCGGCCTGGTGG
This sequence comes from Paulinella micropora, assembly GCA_019918135.1. Taxonomy (NCBI): domain Eukaryota; phylum Cercozoa; class Imbricatea; order Euglyphida; family Paulinellidae; genus Paulinella; species Paulinella micropora. Next base: position 183,279 of record WBZZ01003946.1, read on the forward strand.
GCGCCCTGTGGTCCTTCCCGCACGGGCCGGCGGAGCCGGGGCCCGCCGCCGGCTGGCCCGCGGCGGGCGGCGTCCGCTGCTGGGACCTGTCCCTGGACCAGACGCGCTACCCGCCCCCGGGTCCTTCTTCACTGCTCACGTCGCCAGCGCGCCGGCCGTGGGGTCACAGCTGGCGCAGCTCCAGGGGGCATAGTGGCAGCGGCCGCGGCCGCCTCCTTTGTTGCCAGCGCGCGCGTGCAGTCGACCATGGGCCTGCTGCTCGGGCTCGCGGGCGCGCGGGGGCTGGACCCGGCGGTGCAGGCCGAGCGGCTCAACGGCTGGCAGAATCAGCAGGACGCCCTGCGCGACAGCATCCTCCGCGCGCTGGCCCTGAATCGAGCGCAGGTGCGCGACCGGGCCGAGGCGTACCAGGACGTCGCGGCCGCCGTGGCGCGCGCCCTGGCGGCCACCGAGAAGGCGCTGCGGGGCTTCGACGAGGACGAGGCCAGACTCCGCCTGGCGCTGAACGAGACCAGGGACCGGCTGGCCAGGGCGAAGCAAGAGACGGGGAAACTCGACCAGCTGCGCGTGCGCGCCAACGAGCTCACGGCCGCCGCGGAGGCGGCGCTCGCGAACCAGGGCCTCTTCGAACAGATGCTTGACGCCTTTGTGGACACGGAGCGGCCGGCCCGGTACTTCAACGGGCTGGGCGTGACGCCGCTGGCGCCGCCCTCGCCCGCCAAGCAGGACGCGCTGGCGCGCTTCGTGGCCGCCCTCAAGCAGTTTGGCCAGGACTTCTGGGAGGGGCTGCAAGACGTAGTGCGGGCGGTGGCAGATTGTGTGAAGAGGGGAATCCTCACCTGTCTGCCGGACATTTGCCCGATACAAAAAACCGCTGGGTTTCATCCCCGTCCCGAACCGAGGGCCCCTGAACCGCAAGATACCTACGTGCATCGTGTTCAGGGCTCTGTACTACTGGGTAGTGACCGGCCTGGTGGGGCTGCTGGTCTTGGCGGTGCTCTACTGCGTCCTCCGATGCGTGGTGTGCGGTGGCTGTGGCAGAAGAAGCCGGAAGGGGGCCACCACCCTCCGCGGCGGGCGGGCGCGCCAGGAACGCGCCGGGCGGCGAGTGAAGTAAGTACACTAGGTGCGGCACCAGTTTTTAAATAAAAGAAAACCAAACTCAGAGGTTGGCAGGTACTGACCGACGCTGGCCGAGCCCGTACGAGGGGTCTCTCTCTCTCTTGCTTGCTCTCTCTCTCTCTCTCTTGCTTGCTCTCTCTCTCTCTCTCTCTTGCTTGCTCTCTCTCTCTCTCTCTCTCTCTCTCTCTCTCTTGCTTGCTCTCTCTCTCTTGCTCTCTCTCTCTTTCGCCCGCACACCGACACAGACACCACTGTTTTTAGCACGCCAGCTGCTGCGCCCAGTAGGAGTAGTAATCCGACGAGGAGGGGACGTACGCTGGGGGCGCCGACGGGCCGGGGGCGTACGCGGAGGTATCGAGGGGGGGGCGTCCAAGCAGAGGCTAGAGCCGCCACCTCCGGGTGTGCCGCCGCCGCGCCGCCCTTGCGCTGGGCAGGGTGGGGCCCACACACGGGCTGCGCCTGCTGCGGCTGCTGCACGTGCCAGCACACTGTGCAGACAGAGGAGGGCTGGCTGGGCTCCGCCTGCTGCGGCTGCTGCACGTGCCAGCACGCTGTGCAGACAGAGGAGGGCTGGCTGGGCTCCGCCTGCGGCTGCTGCGCCTGCTGCACGTACCGGCACGCTGTGCAGACAGTCCACGACTGGCTGGGCTCCGCCTGCGCTTGCTGCGCCTGCTGCACGTGCCGGCACGCTTTGCAGACAGTCCACAACTGGCTGGGCTCCGCCTGCGCTTGCTGCGCCTGCTGCACGTGCCTGCACGCTGTGCAGACAGTCCAAGACTGGCTGGGCTCCGCCTGCGCTTGCTGCGCCTGCTGCACGTGCTGGCACGTGCAGACAGACGGCTGCTTCTCGGATTTAGCCTGGGTCCGGTGCTCCTGGCAGGTCGTCCAGATGACGGACTACTCCCTGGGGTCTGTCTGCGCCAGTGGCTGGTGCTGCTGGCAGGTTGTGCAGAAGAAAGTCGACTCGCTGAGCTCCGCCTCTGTCGCTGGCTGCTGCCTCCGACACGCCGTGCAGTAGAACACCGACGCGCTCCCCTCCGCCTCCGCCGGAGGCCTGTGCTGCTGGGGGGGCTCCTGTTCTCGCAGCTTCCGCACGCAGCTATCACACCTGAAGGTGGTGCTGCGCGAGACCGAGCGCTCCTCGGGCGCGCCCGCGGGGGCGGGCTGTCCGTCCCCTGGCGGTGGCACCTGCCGCAAGCAGCTGTTACACACAAAGGTGGTGCTGCGCGAGACCGAAACCTCCTCGGGCGCGTCCACGGGGGCAGACTGCCCGCCCCCCGGCGGTGGCTGTCTCTGCCGCAGGCAGCTGTGGCACACAAAGGTGGTGCTGCGCGAGACCGAAACCTCCTCGGGCGCCCCCGCGAGAGCGGGCTGCCCCTGCCGCAAGCAGCTGCGGCACACAAAGGTGGTGCTGCGCGAGACCGAAACCTCGGGCGCGCCCGCGGGGGCAGACTGCCCGCCCCCCGGCGGTGGCTGCCTCTGCCGCAGGCAGCTGTGGCACACAAAGGTGGTGCTGCGGGAGGGCTCCCGCGCCGCGTCACAGCTGACGCAGATCCACGGCAGAGTGACGCTGGCCTGGCCATCGGGAACAGGCTTCGGCGCCCCCCGCAGCACCCCCTCGGCCGCCTTGAGGGGCACTAGCCCCGCGGCGTAAAACAAGATTTCCGCCTCGCCTGGCGGGGCACCCTCCATGGACAGCTGGACGCTCTGCGGGTCCAGGACGGTATCCCCCAGCTCCTGCCGGGCTTGGGCCAACCTCCGGCAGAACTCCTGGTACGCCGTGACGGGTACTTTGAAGACACGCGCGTCCGCCTCCACCTGCAGCGTCTCCCGGACCGCCGACGTCAGGAGCTCTGGCACGGGCGGCGACCCGGACACTGACAGAGAGTCGGCCGCGCCACGCTCAGGGACCCCGCTACCAGCTTGTGAGTCGCTCAGCGCTACCGACGGCTCGACCACGTGCGCCCCGTTCAGAGAAGCGAAGATGGGCTCGAAGGCACTCTCTGCCTCCCGTCCCTCAGGCTCGCCTGTTGCGCCCTGCCGTGGTTCTCTTGTGCTCTGGGCCGGCGGGGCCCCCGCCCGGCCTTTCCCTCGCACCCGCTGCATAAGTTGCACGTACCACAGTTGCACGAACATCTGCTGGGCCGGGGTCAAGGGGGCCGACGACTGCATGGCCCACTGCGCCCACCCCTCAGTCGTCTGCGTCACGTGCCGCTCCAGCTCGGCCTGGTGGTCGTACCCCGCCACAGTCGAGCGCAACAGCGACAGGTAGTGCGGCGAAGTACCCGGAGAGTCTGTGTGCGGGTGGGTAAAAGCGAACGTGCCGGGCTGCCCGGCCGAGCCGGCCAGCGTGCGCGGCTCCTGGCCGCCCGGCTCCCGATAGCTCACCCGCAGCGAGGTGCCGCTCTCGGCCGGCTCGCGCGCGGCCGCCAGCAGCAAGGGGACGAAGCCCGTCCCCTTGACCTCCCCCAGCGGGTTCGGCATCGGCTGTCCCGCCCTCACACGGAGCCGCTTTTCTACCACCACGTACCGTGTCCCCTGCAGCGAGAGTGGATAGAAGAAGGCGGGCAGCTTGAGCATGGCCGGGCCCGTGCGGGCCAGCACTTGTTCCACGTCAAGTGGTGTCCTGAGGCACTCGACGCTCTCATCTCCCAGGGTTCTCGCCACCTCGTCGCACCAGATATTGTCGTCACAGTGGATCGAGTGCCCGTCATTGTACACCACCTGGCAGAAGGACGCCGCCGCGTCCGTCGTGTGACCAAAGTAGGCCCGCAGCAGCCGGAGCAGGTTTTGGGCCAAGGAGCTGTCCCGCGCGCCGTCCGGCGCCTCGTCCACCGCCGGTGCCTGGCCGGAGGAGCTTCCCCCTCCTTGGAGCGCGCGCCCGAGTATCTTCCGTAGTATCTCGGAATCGGCCGAGTTCAGCCAGGCATCTTCCAGGCGGAAGCTGTAGCAGGCCGGGAGCCGGGCTTCGTCGCAGACAGTCAGGTGGCCGCGCGCGGGACGCTCCTCCGCATGAATAGCTTCCCCCGCCAGCCACAAGCAATGGCCGCAGCAGCGTTGGCAGGCCCCGGGCCGTCGCACACGTGGCCACAGGACCGGCAGAAACAATGGGGCGTACTGCCGCCCGCCAACAGGTGCAACACTTGCTCCCGGGACACGCGCTCCGGGGCCGGGGCCACGTGTAGGGACTCCGAGAGGAGGCTGTCTAGGTCGGGCGGGCCCCCGAACCCGCGTGCCTCCAGCGGGCCCGCGCCCTGGTCCGGGTCCGGGTCCTGGTCCGGGTCCTGGTCCGGGTCCGGGTCCTGGTCCGGGTCCTGGTCCGGGTCCTGGTCCGGGTCCGGGTCCTGGTACTGCGGCCGGACTTCAAACACTGAAACACTGAGCTCACGAAAATCCTTGGCCATGCTGAGCGCACCACCCAGCGTGGTAGCCGGGGCACGCGATCGGGGTGACAGGAAGCCAAGGGGAGGGGAGGGCGGCGCCCCCCCGGCAAGGGGAGGGGAGCGGGCAGGGGGGCGGCCCACGGCGGGGGGCGGGGAGGGAGCCGTGGCGCCCCTTCCTCCTCCCGCGCCCGGGGGCCGGGCGCCGTCGCGGCCGCCGGGCACACAGGGCGGGCACGAGGCGGAGGCCACGCCGGTGTCGTGGGCCCGGCGGAGGAACGCTGGTCGGCACGGTCGTACCCCGGCCGGGGGAGGCCGCGCCCGTGTCGGGTGGGGAGGGGCGCCGCGGTCGCCAACCACCGGGCGGGCGCGGGGGGGGCCACGCCGGTGTCGCGGGCCCGGCGAGAGGAGCGCTGGTCGGCACGGTCGTCACCCCCGGCCGGGAGGGGGAGCGGCGGCGGGCGGGGGCGGGGACGGGGAGCCTGGGGCCTGTACTCCCAAAAACGGCGCGGGCCGCCCGGGGGCAGTGGTACCAGCATGTAGCTGAGCGAGCCGGCCTGGACGGAGCACTGCCCTGCCTCCCTCGCCGGAGACTCCGCCCGGCAGCTCGCTAGCTCCGCGCAACTGCAGGCGCTGCTGCGGCGCAACCGCGTGCCCGTGGGCGGAAGGCAGCCGTTCAATAGCACCAGCTTCACGGGGGGCAAGTTCCTGCTACCGGATGACCCGCAGGTCTACTTGCAGGTGGTGGAGCTGCTGGCCTGCCTGCGGGGCACGCCCTGGGCGGTGCCGCTGGTCGAGCGTACGCTGCCAGACGTTGGTAAATTCTACTTGGACCTGGACTGGGCGCTTCCCCCGCCTGCGCGTCCTGGTGCTGGGCCCGCTGCCGGCGGCCCTCACTGGCCAAGTGTGGGCCGACACGGACGTGGTCTTCCGGGGTTACGCATGGCCTGGTTCTAGCCTGGGCAGGCGGCCGGCCCGGTTCCGGGAGGAGCCAGCCCCTGGGCCTAGGCCACGCCAGCCTAGCTAGTTCGGTCCTAAAACCACCGTGACGCGCTCCGGAAACCGGGCACCCCCCCCCCCCCCCCTCGGCCCCCGACGCTTCTCCCTGCCGGCGCAAGCCCCGCGTCCACCTCGCTTCCTTCCCTCCTCGCTAGCCTCCCCCCTTACTCTCTCTCTCTCTCTCTCTCTCTCTCTCTCTCTCCGTTCCCCGCCCGGCCCGCCAGCCGGGGACCCGGCACCACCGGCCTACTGTGCCACAGGCGGGTCGTTTCTTCGTGACAAGGGTACGAGCTAACCTGCGCTGATCATGGGAGCCGCCGAGTCCGCCGAGTCTAGATTGCAAGAGAAGGGGCCTCCGTCTGTTCTCGACCTGCTGGCCGATCAAATCGGCGGTGCTCGACCATCATCATCGCAGCCGCTAGTCCAGCTAAAAGCCGCAATTCAAGGGGAGATAGCAACGCTGCTGCAGAAGAATGGGTTTCCTTTACTGGATCTGAATCCCGAGAACGTGTACTTTTACGCGCCGGACGAAGAAGCAAGACATGGTGTCACTACAGCTGCAGGACCAGGTCCGACAAACTCCTCGCAGCGGCTGAACCACCTGGTCTGCCGCGTTATGCAATTCGAGGACAATCGCAAGGCCCCAGCGGCGCAGCCTCTGTCGGTCGTGCAGGCCTGGACCGTCCTGTTTTACCTCTGCGGGGCCTTCTGGGCGCGGCAAACCGAGCCTGCCAAGCAGCGGCTGGAACGGTAATTGCGCCAGGCAGTAGCCAGTGCCGTGCAGGGTAACAAGGCCGGCAACGAGCAGTGGGCGCTGGTCAGCCGCGTCCGTAACAGGCTGTCTGCCTTGGAAATCGTGCTGGGGACGGCTGCAGCAGAGGAAGAAAGGGAGGCTGACCAGGGGGAGGATCCAGGCGTCCTCAGCCGCAGCACTCATATCAGGCCAGGTTCGGACTACGACGGGGCGCCCGTGACGGACGGCCTGAGTCGTAGTATCTCATACGAAGGGGAAGAACCGGTGGCACACAGCGAAGCCAGACAGCAGCCGCTCAGCCAGGAGGTGGAGGCGGCGCTCCGGGTGGCCAAGAATTTCCTGCGGGAGACTGACCGCGTGGTTGAGAGCCAGCCCAGCGGGCCGGTGGGTCCTGCGATCGTGTTGCCCCAGGGGGAAGGCAGCGCGGGGACCGCGCTCCGGGCCTCAAGCGCGTACAGGCCGCCATCAGCCTGTGCCAGTCAGTCGCACAATGCACCGATTGCGGGCGCCAGGTAGACTCCCAAACGCGCAAGGGGCGCCCTCGCGAATGAAGGACTGAAGGAGACAAGCGAGGATGAAGGGGTGTGGGTTTTTTCGGGGAAGGGGGAAAACGCCGCGCGGCCACCCCACGTGGTCTGCGAGTCATTAAAAGTAACCGTCCTCGGCCGCCTGCTCGTCGTCATCGCCCGGCGGTCCGGCCTCGGTCTGCCACCCCGGCGGCCCGGCCTCGGTCCGCCACCCTGCCGGCCCCGGGGGGGAGTCCGTGGAGGAGCGGGGCGGGGGCGCCCGTGCCTGGCCGCGCTGCGACGACGTGCGCGGCGCCGGCCGGCGGCGTGTCAGGGGCCAGGCGGCCGGACCCTGCTCCGGGCCCTGGCGCACGGGCTGGTAGCCGCGCCGCCCCCCCGGCCAGCGCCGCCACGCGGCGCCGCAGTAGCAGCACGCCGAGGCTAGCGCGAGCGCCACGCCGACCCACAGCCACGCGGGCGGCGCGGGCCACCAGCACAGGACGCCCCAGGCCGACCGCCACTGGTCCGTGGAGGCGCGCGACGGGGCCCTGCGTCCAGGCCGCGGGGTCCAGCACCAGCACGGCCTCGGGCAGGCCCATGACCTGCCAAGTATGGGTCTCGTTCGCGAGCGGGGCGGGGTCCTGGACGCCGGCGAGCTGCGCCAGCGCGTCGGCCAGCGCGGCGCCCGGCAGGTCGGCGGGCTCACCCCAGAAAGACCGCCCCCAGCCCCGGTCCTGCAGGCGTGAGTGCAGGAACTGCAGCATGTAGTACGGCGTCCGGGCGCCGGGCAGAGCGGCCCAGAAGACGGCGGGCCCGGCAGCAGCAGGCTGTCGGCTACGCCGGGGCCGGGCCACGTGGTCCAGGGGGACAGCAGCTCTAGTTCCCTGGAAGCGTAAGCACCCCCAGCCGGTGCACGAGGGCGAGCCCGCCCAGGACACTCCGTTCGGGCGCCCGGGCTAGGTGTTGGTAGGCGTTCCAGACGTCCGGGTAGTACAAGAACACGAGGCAGCTGACTTCGCTCTCCGACCACATGGCGTGCGTAGCATTGGGCAGCAGTCTGGACCACGACAGGCTCCGTTGCCACTGGCTGGTCAGCCGTCCGCGTGCTCGGTCGGCACATTGGCCCGTCTCCACAATCTGGTGCAGCAACGGCCCGGTTACGCTCGCCAGTTCACGCTCCTTGGCCCGCACGGCCTCGACACACTGTGCCTGCCGCGACAACAGCCCGGCGACGCCCCAGGCCAGGCCCAGCGCCCAGCAGTAGTACGCCGATGCCACCAACGCATGTGCACAGCCCACGGCTCCACTACGGACGGGGCGGAATGTGGTGACGGGGTCAGGGCACGGTGCTCGGGTGGGAGAGGGGGGGGGGGGGGGGGGGGGGGGGGGGTGGGGAGGGGTGGGGTCCCCCCGGGGAGGGGGAAGGGGGCGTCCCCTCCCGCGTTCTCTCTGCCTCCACACACCCCCCCCTCCCCGCCCGACCTTGGAAATTATTCCAAGCTCACACTTTCCCCCGCCCCCGGTCGCCCGGAATCAGTCGGCGTAGGAGGGGGGAGGTGGCTCGGGCGCAGGACCCACCCCTCCGCTCCCTGTGACCCCCTGAGTTTGGAGGGGGGGGGGAGCCCCGACCCCCCTGAGTTTGGAAGGGGGGGGGGAACCCGACCCCCTGAGTTTGGAAGGGGGGGGGACCCCTGGCATCCCGTGCCTTCTTTTTTTCCCTGGTGGGGGGAAACCCTGGCATCCCCGTGCCTTCCTTTTTTTCTCCTGAGGGGGGGTGACCCTGGCATCCCCGTGCCTTGATTCTTTTCTCCTGGGGGGGGGGGTGTTCTCGAGCTTGTCTCAAAAGTGTCTCAAGAGAGGGGGGGGGGGCTGTCCCTCGAGTTTGTCTCAAGAGTCTCAAGAGAGGGGGGGGGGGGTGTCACTCGAGCTTGTCTCAAGAGTGTCTCAGGGGGAGGGGAGGCCCTCGTCGTCCCGCTTCTTCTCTGGCGCCCCCCCCCCCCCTTTCCCATGCGACCGGGATCTAGAGTGGCCCCCAGGGAGGTTGCTTGCTCCCTGCGCCTCCCTGAGAGGGGGGGGGTGCCCCCTCCCAGAGGGGGGGGTGCCCTCCCAAGGGGGGGTGCCTCCTCCCAGAAGGGGGGGGGGTGCCTCCTCCCAGAGAAGGGGGCGCCCCCCCCCCTACCCCCCCCCCCCCCTACCCCCTTCCGGCCCCCTAGGGGGGTCCACCGCCGCGGGGCCCGGGACCCGCGGCCACAGCGCTCCGCGACTTGGGCGGCTACCGGGGGGGGCCAGACCGAACCCCGCGCCCCGCGGGGGCGGGGGGGGGGGGGGGGGAGAGGCCCTCGTGCCGGGTGTGCCGCGTGCAGCCCGGCCCGGGGCGCGGAGGCCGGCGGGATCTTCTAGGGGGGGGGCTGGCGCCGCGCAGCCACAGAAAGCGAATGGCTAGCGAGAGGTGGAGCGGGGAGGCCTCGGTGCGTGCGGCGCAGGCCCCCGACCTGCCCGTCCTGCGAGAGCTGGTGGAACGTTCGTCGGGCACCCACTCAGACACCGGGTTCAGGCACAACTGGAACCTCCTGGCGGGCGCACTAGCCGAGCCCGGGAGGCTGTTGCTGGTGTACGAAGAAGGTGAGCAGCTGCTAGCGTACGCGCTGCTGTCGGTAGCCGACGGCTGGCGCCTGGACCTCTGTGAAGTAGACGTGGGGCGACGACGCCAGGGGATCGGCAGCGCCTTCGTGGCGGGGTTGCTGGCGTACCTGGCCCGCACGACCCCGCTGATTACCTGGTGCTGCGCCGTGAGCCGCAGCACGACTACACCTTCTGTCTCTCACGGGGGTGGGAGCCAGCCGGCGCGGGGCGGGCGCAGGTGCTGTGCCGCGACATCCCGCGGCCGGCGGACGGACTGGCTAGGCTGAGGCAGCGGCTCCGCGGATTGCAAACTTGCGCCGTGCACTTGCTGTTCGGGTCCGGGGCTTGGACTGTGCCGGTGCGTGCGCCGCCGGCGGCGGGCGCCGCCCGCTGCGTACCCTGGGCGCGGGACAGGCCGTACCCCCAGCGCACACTGGCGTTCCCCGCCCTGCACGTGGCCGGCCGCGTCTATTTTCCGTTCAAGATGGTCGAGCAGCAGCGCCGCGCGGCCGGGTACACCAAGTTGCTCTGCCTGGTCGAGGGGCAGGTGGTCTTCTTCGGACCCGTCATGGCGGGGCGCGACGTGGTGGCGCCCGGCGCGGCGGGGCTGGGCGTGCGTCCGACGGGGGCCGCTAGCTTCTGGCTCTGGGGGCTGCGCCTCCCCGGGCAGACGCCCCCCCGGCCGGCAGAGGCCGGGCCGCCGGACCTCCCACTGGAGAGGCGCTGGTTCCAGCACGTGGACCTCGAGGCGCTAGCCCTAGCTTACGCACGCCTGGATCTCAAGCGATTCCATGCCAATCTGCTCACACCATAACGACCAAGTGTTATAGCAGTATTCAGTATTCTATTCAATGTAGGGCTCATAATCATTTCATTAATAGTTTTAATCATTGTCTCCACAAATCTCGCAGTATCTCTTGGTGTATCTGTTAAACTTGGTACAATAGTTTTGTATTCTTCACCTATTTGTGTTTCAATTAAAGCATCTTCAGGGTTTTTCTGTTCATATTCTATTCTTTTTTGTTCCCATTCTTTTAAATCCTGAGTATGCCATTGTTTGTGTTCCCTTCTTGCTATTGCTTTTATTTCGACTCTGCCTTTATTCAATAAATAGGTTAGCCCATCACGAGTCATTGATTTAAGTAAGGATCTTTTCCCTTCTGGATATCCCCAGTGAGTTATCAATTGATTCATATCACGATGCATCTTATCAATAAAATCTTAAATTTTTTCAATGTTTGCTTTATCCTTAGTCCTTGCTAATTGTATCATTTCTAATCGTTGTTCATTTATGGGCATTTTTCCAATTTTTTTCAAGTTCTTCTATATTAACTCTATTTTCCCTAAGGTGTTCCCTTAGTTCTTTTTGGTTCATATTGTTGTATATAGATGACCTTTCGATTAGCATTTCAAAACCTGTCTTTTAATCTTTCCATGTTTGGATTGTCGGACGCATCATCAAAATCAATAGCATCTTGTATTCTATCTATCCACTGTAGTTCATTGGCCTTTGCTGTAATAAACTCAGGCTGATCCTTATGTTCTGATCTGGCTTGATTGTAATAATCAATCCATTGTTTTCTTGAAATGACATTTTTTTATCTGCTATAATATAGCATGGAAAACAAAAAAGGAAAAAAGCAAAGACGAGGAACAACTGGAGGAACTAGAATGGCTAGGGAAGGAAATTGACCAAATCCGCATCACTCAGAACTTAGTGAATAGAAACCTCAATATTTTCAGAAAACCTGAAAATATACTTTACCGCTTACCGCTATCAGATAAGCAACGAGAAGCGATTTATAATAATATAATTAAAAAGGAAGGTAAAGCAGGCTAATATATATAATGTTATTAATATTGCTATTCGTGTGCTCGGCTATTTCGCGAACTGCCTGCGACTTTTACTCACGATACTCAGAAAAAAAGAATGAGAGTTGTGCTCATTGTATAAAGCAAGGGGTAGATACAGGGTTTAAGTGTGTTTTCATAAATAACGGAAATAATATGTGTCCTAGTTTTGATGAGGCACTGCCCTTAATGTGTGCGGGTGACACTTCGTCTTGGTACAGGACACACATATATGAATGTAATGATATTTAATTCAACCACTCCATCCAAGGTTCAGAATAAGGGGTTTGTTCTGGTTTATTTTCTGCCGTTATACACAGCAAACAATATTTCTGTTTATTCATATGAACACATATTTCATTATTAACATTCTTTTTTTGCGACAGGAATCACATTCTTTACACATTTTCCATTTTTTGCTCATAAAAAATATGTCCGCATAAAAGGTTTTACACGAATGGCAATACTTCATTGTTTTTGTTGTCAATATTGAACACAAAGATATTATACAACTAGTTTATTATTTTAATTTACTTTTTACTACCCGAACTTGGTGAAGGAAGGCAAATTCCTATGAGTAAAGTCAAAATACCAACATATGTGTTGGCTACCTCGCACGGAATATCTTTTTTTGAAAGCCTCACGATACAAAGGGTTATAATGGAGATAATGATTCCCATCTGAAACAGATACTTAATAAGTCGGCTATCGGTTTTTCGCTTAGACATACAGCAGTCCCAGTTGCCTTCATATTCGTGATCTATTTTTTTTCTTCCTGTTTAATTTGAACATCTAAGACCCTATTTTTTAATTCTGGTGTTAGTTCGCCATCCATATCCATAATAGGTGGCGATGGGTGTAATCTAGGGGGCATTATGAGGAAGTACGGCCACGCGGATTTCGGCTAATTGGTTCTCTTGGTCTTGTAGTATATTCATAAGAATTTTATTTTCTTTTTCTAAATTAGATAACTTTTGTGATAATTGTTGAACTGCCTTAATTAATGGTGCGATAAATTTTTTTGTCGTTATGAGACTACATAACACACGAGGAAATATATATCTTTATTCAGTGAGGGATTTATTAAATGTTAATATGTAGTCTCATAACGACAAAATGACAAAATAAGCCTTTGTATTTATTGTTGTTATATTTGTTTTTGTAAAATGACATATTTTGTATAACAGGGCGGGTTGTTGTATGTGTCGTATATGTGTTTTTCTGTTTTTTCTGTGCTTATATTTAATACTTGAGTGGACAGGTTTATGTATATAAATGATCATCTTCACGACATCATGATAATTGAAGAAACTAATTTTTTCGTTTTTTCGCACCGCACAGAAAATCGCTTTTTTCGTTTTCTTGTATTGGAAAATAGGTCATCCCCGTGAAATTAGAAAGTGTAAAATCAGTTTCTTTGGCTTTTTCTCCTTGGACGATCGGCAAAAAAAAATCATTTTTGACCAAAATTGGTGGCATCGGCTCAGCCGTAACGATATTATTTTTTGCTGATATGATCACACAGAGATTGGCTTTCTATTTTCGTTATAATAACTAGTCCATCTATCTATATTCTTATCTGCTTTTTCTCCATATTTTTTCTCGTATTCAAGTTTAAGTTTTTTTAGTTGCTCATTGTATTTCTTTCTATATTTTGCTTTATATTGTTTTCGTCTGTCAAGACTGGCCTTCTGGTATATATCCAATAATACATGCTCTTTGATATCATAATGTGCTTTATTCGCATTCTTTTTCTTTTCGTAGTATGCTTTATTGTATTCTTTTATCTTGATCTTGTCCTTATTTTCTTGACGACGTTGCTTCTTTCTTTGCGTTATTCTTTCTTTATTCTTCTCGTAATATTCCCTATTGTATTTTTGCATTCTTAAAAATGTGAAACTATCCCCATATTTTTGCGAGATATATTTTTGTCGGTTTGCGTATTGTTCTTCGACGGTTGGCATTATTACTTTATAGTAATATTGACCCTTATCCTTAAATGTAATATTGACCCTTATGCTTATATTATAGCAAACAAAAAAGGATGAATGTAAGAGCAGGTGAGAGAGATTGGCTTCTCCTATGGGTGTCCACCCTCATGGTTGGCCGTGTCCTACTTGACCCTTACGAGGTTGGACACCTTTTTAGTTATTAAATTTCGGTATTTATTATATTATTCTTCTTCCTATTACATATTTTTTATATTGTCCAACTTGTCCAAGGTTTTATAAAAGAGGAGTAAATTTTCCGAGAGGGGGGTACTCTCTACTATACACTTTTCAAAAGTTTCCGCCCGCGGGTGGGTCGGACTTGGACTCGGACACCGTTTAATACTAACACGACATCTCTCTCTCTCTCTCGGATTGCTACTATTAATCTCAGCCGTCCAAGTCGTTTTTAACAACATTTTAGTATTTTTTGATGGTATTGCTGATTTATAATTTAAAATAATTAAAATAATATAATTATATATAGGACATAATGCCGAGGACACCTCAATTCACTAAGGAAGAAGTAGTTCAGCGGAGAAGGGAAAGAGCGAAAGCATTTTTGAAGGCTCATCCTGATAAGAATAGGGCAAATGCGAAGGCATACTATTATAAGAACCAAGAGAGGATAAAATTACTGCGGAAGGAGAAATACGAAAAACAAAAAGCGGAATTGCTTGAATTAAGGGCTTTTCGTAATAATGTATTAAACAATATATAATTTATTTTATATATTCCTGTAAAAATATATATATACTGTTATATAAACCATGGACACCTCTCACAGCCGATCATACTGGACGTATGATGACCTAAGGCTTCATTTAGATTATGTAAATGGAAATTACTTCCTAAATCTGGTCAATGCCGTTTCATTTATATCACCCGATGGAAAGTGGAACACGAACGACTGGAAACTCATGAAACATATAGAAAAAGGGGAAGAACAATATTGTTGTTGCTCACACGAGATTACAAAGAATTACATCATTAAAAATGTAAAAAAAGGGAACAAAATGGTGCTGGGCTCTGAATGTATCAAGCGGTTTGAGAATGACAAAATGAACGAAGACCTATCGTTGCTCGTCCGCACTCTTGACAATTCTAACATTAAATTCTGCTGTTATTGTAACAGTAACAGGGCGATTCCAAAAAAGATCGTGGAAAAGTATCCAAACAGAGACAAGTATTACCACAAAGCCTGCTTAATAAATAGATTAAAGTACTACGAACTTTGTGGAAAATTCAAAGGATTTACTAAATGCGGGTGCTTGAATAAGTAAATAAAAAAGAAATTATTTTTTTTTCATAACGATGTATAAAATATTATAATTTCCTATTAAGGACAATGGTATATATTGTTATACTGATATATAGAATAATTAATTTATTTTTTATAAAAAAGTTCTGAGTGACTATATAACATGACCGCACCGACACTGACCAACGGACAATGGTATTGGGAACAAGAAGAAGCACTGAGAGATAAATCACAAGATGCGGTTCTTATTAAGTGGGGAAATAAACAATTCACAACTGTTTCATCTCAAGAGGGTTTCATTGAATTGATTGAAAAAACGCCCGATGAACAAAATCAATACTATGAAGTATTAATGGAAAACAAACCCCAGCGAATGTTTGCCAATATTGATGGTGATGAACTATCAATCTCACGAAAAAAAATGTATGAGCGGTGGAACACACTCATGGAAAATGTATTTACTAATGTGGGCTTGAAGTATAATCCCAAAAAAGCTAAATACTTAGATGCGAGTAAGAATGGAAAAATTTCGTGCCATTTTTCTTACGATAATGGCTTAGTGTTGAAAACTGCGAAACACAAAAAGAGTTTTGGAAGTATGTAGAAGTGGTGATTGAAAAAGATTACCCCGACCTCTGCTTTACATTTGAACGAGCCGACAAGAATATTGAATTACGAACCATACTTGATATTTCTGTATATAACAAAAACAGGGCTTTTCGCACTATCTACTCTCATAAAGAGCATAGCGATAGGGTTTGCTTCCGTATTCATATATCCCAAAAACAAACCCCTTGAAATTGCTACAAGATGTAGAAATAGAAGATTGTTTGATTATGCGTGATGATACATTTTGCGACATTAAAATTCCCGAATATACAACTTTGAAACGATATCAACATATCACATTGGAAGAAATACGTGAAATTATACTCCGCAAAATACCAAATGTAGAAATTGTTGAAATAAAGCAGAGAATGTTTATTTTAAAAACCATAGGAACACGAGTATGTATTATAAACGGGGAAGAAAACAACAGTGACAATTGCTATGTAGTATGGAGAAGAGACGGGCTGTATTTCTACTGTCACGATAGTAATTGCGAAGACAAAGGTATAAAAATTCACGAACTATCGCCACCTAGTATCGTCCGTAATATCAGCACGATTGATGACCTGCGACGACTTGCCAGCGAATGTAATAGTTTAGGAAAATTCAAAGAGTTGATAGATACTGCTTTGGCCTGGATGAATAATTCATACACTTTTGCTAACTTAGCAAAGCCGACCATAATTGAAGAATATGTTGATTCCAAAGGTTAGAAGGTATTCCGCTACAAGACGGAATCAGCAATGGAATCATTCTTCAAAAACAAAAGAGTAAAAACCAACTTATCAAAGGAGGACTGGATAGCATTAGGTAGAAACCCCGCTAAATTGAATGTTGTTAATTTGTATAAAATGTGGACTACACACCCGAGAAGATGCGAAGTAAATGATGTAATCTTTGATCCCAAGGCATACTTGATAACGACAAACAAGGGTTTTATAACTTGTTTAAGGGTTTTGAAATTCCAGCGGACACATTGAAAGATGTAAAATCATTCACGGCGGAAGAAGAAAAAAATGAAGCATTTTTTCAACATATCCTAAACAGATGGTGTGGTGGAAGACAGAACATATATAAAAAGGTGCTTGATATGTTTGCGAGCATTTACCAAAAGCCGTGGCAAAAACTACATTTGTCATTAGTTTTGACGAGCACTGAGCGAGCAGGTAAGGTATTATTCTTGAAATATTCAAAGACATAATAGGTACTGATTATTAGTTCCAGCCGTCTGATGTTAAAGAAATATTAGGCGATTTCAATGCTCAATTCGCAAAAGCAATCGTAGTATTTATGGATGAAATGGTTTCGGGTGGCGACAAGGAACGAGCGGGAACAATTAAGAAACTTGTATCAGAAAACACACTTACTCTTAAACAAAAATATTTACCAAATCTAACATTAGAAAATATGTTATTCTTAGTTCTTGCTTCAAACGAAGAGTGGGTAGTGCCAGCAGGCACCACTGAGCAACGATGGCTAGTCCTTGAAGTTTCTGACGCACTCATGAAACTAGACGAGAAAAGAAAAGAGATTACGGATATTAGATCTATTGACAGGCAACGACTGGCGAAGTTTCTCCTTGAAAGAGACCTCAGCGATTTTAACGATCGCGAAACAATCATTACAAAGGGACTGCGAGAACAAAAAGTAAAATCCCTTTCAAAGTTAAGAAAATGGTGGTTGGATTGCTTGAACTTAGGATATATTTTAAACCAAATGCTAGAAATTCATTTTGGTAAGGAAGTTTCAAAAGAAACATTGTATGATGTGTACAAGACAACCGCTAATGATCCACACACTTCACGGGTAAGTTTCTGGACTAGTCTTAGAAAACTGATGCCAGATGTGGTAGAAAAGAAGAAAACAATGGAAGAGGGTGTAAGAATTAGATACATAGATTTACCAACCTTAGAAGAATGATAAATCAATGGAAGGTTATTTACGGCGATAATGAATGGGCTTTTGACGACGACGACGATGAATAAATAATATAGAACAGAATTTTTTTGTTATGCTTATATATAACATGGCAACCAAAAAGATTATATGAGCCAAATAGAAAAATGGACTCATCTGAGTAGCGATATTAAACTGCCAACAAGCATATCACTTAAACCTGATATCGTCGCATTTTACGAAAAATACCGACCCGAACAAAATCAACAGAGTGATAATGTTGAAGTTTTATTGCCTTCCGTTGATACGATGAAAAATTCTTTGATGATGAACCAGCAACGACGGAAGAATTTACGCCCTTTAAGGAAAGTGATTTGAAGGAGACTGGTATTACTGAAATCAAGGCTAATGTGGGAGAAGAACTGGCAAAAAAGAATTACCAGTTTTAGAAGCAAAAGAGGAGCCCGCACCAGTTAGGGAGAAGAAACCACCGATTAAAGCAAAGAGAAATCCGCCCGAGAACGGATATAGTTGCTATGAAATAATAACGGCACATTTGAAAGTATGAAAAGACCCATTTAATTTCTTCTATATGAAAGTGGAAGACCGCACCATATTACAGGAGGATATGAAGAAATGGCACGAGAGTAGATATGCTCACATACCACCAGAACAACGACCTATTCTTAAATGTGGTAAGTTAGATTATAAGACATTTTTCCGCGATGTCTTATCTCAACACGAGGGCAAACTCACGACACTAAAAGATATGTATGATAGGTTTCATATGTAATCAGCAGTCAATGCTATGTCTCTCATCACATCAATATTAAAATATGATGGTTTAAAGGATACATAATCGGCTGATGTTGTTTTATAATATACTTCCAATGTTATTGGAGCATCTGTCGCATATGTTAATAAAACCTCATTGGTTGTATTACCAGAAATTTGTATTGTTGTATTATTGGTGGTGTCCGCGGGATGTGGACAAGTCATTAACCATATCATTTTCATTTGGACTCCAAATCTTTGAATTAGCCATATACAATCAAAAGACTTATACTCAATGGCGGTTGTATAATTTAGCACTTCACTATAAAAGTCATCAACATTAGTGCCATCCGTTTTATGAAACCAAAACTGAAAGGTTCCTATTCCAGACGGGGCGGGCAAATTCAAAGACCCGCAAAAAGCAACTTTGATGAAATAACCATATCCTAAATTAGATATTGATTTGCTACCATATTAACCGCCAGTACAAAGTGTGGTGAATGTTGAGCTTTCCATCCACGATCTAAGGTCAAGACCAACATAAGCATTTTGCATGTTTCTTGTTAATGTAGGAGTAGCAGTAACGGCAATAGTTTTAGTATCTATTGACTGCTGTTCTTGTGATCGTCCAAATATATTCCTTTTTTAAGACTAAATATGTATACATGTATGTATGTATGTGTATGTATGTATGCTATCAGTGTATTCTCACCTTGTGGTCGTGTGCGATGTGGTTGTGGTTGGTATGTATATATGTATGTATGTATGTATGTATGTATGTATGAATGTATGAATGTATGAATGTATGTATGTATGCTACAATATAAAATAATACAATTAAAATATGAACCATTTAGGCAATCCATGGACATATCATTTTTACGGCTCTGTCACAGTGGATGAAGATTTAGAAATTGATGGCGTATTATATGGCGATCATATTGAAGCAAACTCAATCCAAGCACGGACGGACGACATATCAATATCCTCGCGAAATAATAACTCATCTTTGTTGATATCTGACAGCGGTTATGTCTCAATTAATAATGAACATGACCTACCAATAGCGGACGGCAAAGCAAATCAAGTTTTAAAAACGGATGGGTTGGGCAATACTTCATTTGCTACATTAAATTCAAGTTTTATAAGCGATTTTGAACTGGATAAATCGACAGATGTGGTTATAACGGCACCAATTGCCATAATAGTTATCTAACATATAACTCTTTAAACTGGGTAAATAAAACATTTCCGATAAATGTTGATGAATTCAGCAATATTAATATGGGAGGTAATTTGAACATAACAGGTGTCAATTTGCTAAACACGAAAGATGTTGATACTTGGATAACAGAGCACGAGGCAAATAATGATAAAGTGTCCGCGGATGGTTCAATTAATACACACAGCGATGTGACCATAACAGGCACACCAGCAGACAATCAATTGCTCATTTATAGCACGGGACAATGGAAAAATACAAACTCACCTTTTCTTAAATTGGATGGAACGGCTAGTGTGACAGGAGAATTAAATATGGGAAATCAAAACATAACAAATGTTAATCTTGTTGATGGTGTTGATATTTCTGTTCTTGACGGTTCGGCGGTTAAAACCACAGGAGACCAAACCATAGGAGGAACCAAAACATTTAGTAATGTAATAAATGCGAGTGCTGGTCTTGATATGAAAAGTCAGAAAATAACAAACTTATTAACACCGACGACTTCACCGGATGGAGCAACAAAAGGGTATATTGATACGTTAGACGGACAGAATGTAAAACTAACAGGAAATCAGACCATAGCAGGAACAAAAGAATTCAGCGGAATATTGGCACCTTCTATTAGCGTCCCTTGTATAATAGGCAGAACCGCAAAAGTAAAAGGAGCAACAGGAGGTTTAGAGATATACGGAAACAATAACAATCTAAACGGCCCACACATACAAGCATTAGTCAATACATCCGATCATCCCATATTCCAAGTATTCAATTTTACCATGGACAATATTTCCATAAATCTTGATTGTTATTATGATGGGGTTGGTTGGACGTCAAGTTACTCTGGCTCAAACCTTCAAATATACAAAATGAATAACAAACTCGCTTTTAAATACGCATCAGGAGTAACAGCAGGAAATGCTATAGTATTTAATACTGCAATGGACATGGATAGCACGTCAGGCTTATTAACGACAAAGGCAATAACAGCTAGTGGAGCGATAACCGCGAATGCGGCGATAAATGCAAGTGCGGGGATTGATATGAAAAACCAAAAAATAACAAACTTACTAACACCAACTGCTTTAACGGACGGGGCGACAAAAGGCTATTTTGACATATTAGACGGACAGAATGTAAAATTAACAGGAAACCAAACCATAGCAGGGACAAAAACATTTAGCGATGAAATTAAAGCATCTACATTATCAACATCAGGATTATCGACATTAAACTCATTAACATTAGGAACTAATAGAATTAGTAGCACTATAACTACTAATCTTTACATAGGTTATCAAGCAGGTATTAATACAGGATGGTTTTACAATTTTTTTGTCGGTTATATGGCGGGAAAACTTTCCACGACCGCGGAAGAAAATACGTTCATAGGGGCTGTGGCAGGAACTCTTAATACATTAGGAAACAGAAATACAGCAGTCGGAGCGTACGCATTGAGTAATACCACGACTGGAAGTCATAATACGACAATAGGAATGGATACTGCGTCCAATTCTAGCGGGACTGCCTCATATTGTGTATATGTCGGTTATCAAGCAGGTTTTAATAATACATTAAGTAATAAACTTTTTATTGAATTTACGGGTGCCGACCCACCTCTCATCGGTGGCGGTTTTAATGGGAGATATGTCGGCATTGGTGGAGCACTCACAACAACAGGGTCGGGCACTATTGGAGGACTACTAACGGCGAGTGCGGGAGTATCAACAACAACATAAAGGCGAGTGGATTAATAACGGCAAATGCGGGAGTTTCAACAACTACACTTACTGCGAGCGGACTATTAACGGCGACTGGAGGTTCTGGCATAGTTGTACAAGGAAATACAAATGGTGATAATACAAGAGGAATATTTTTGTGGGACACTGGCAACACTAATTATGGTATTTATATGGCACAATCTGGAGCCAATAAATCTCTAGCAGGTGGAGTGGCATCAGCCATTGCTGGAAACGATTTTACTTCTTTCGCTGTTAGATTTAGAGTGAGCAATGTTTCCACTGATGGTTTTATATGGGAGAACTCTTCGGAACAATTGCTAATGTCATTGAATGGAGCAAATGGAACATTATGGACAAAAGGATTAATAACGGCGAGTGCGGGTATATCAACGACTACATTAACAACGAGTGATGATGTAGTAGTCGGAGCAGGAAAAAGTGTTTTCATTAATGGAAGTGCGACAGCAAACAATAAACTGGTTTTGTATGATGGCGGTACGACATCAACGACAGCATTTTATGGGTTTGGTATCGCTAATTCAACATTATTATACAATGTTGATGCTTCGGGAGCGAGCCATGTGTTTTATTATGGAGGCTCGAATGAATTATTCAGAATTAACAACACAGCAATTACGGCTTCAAAGTCAATAACAGCGAATGCGGGTATATCAACGACTACATTAACAGCAAGCGGATTATTAACCGTAGATGGAGGATGTAAATTATCTATTAAAAACAAATCAGACAGAGGAGGAGCAAATGGTCTATATCTGTGGGACACGGATGATAATAACTGGGGAATTTATATATCTCAGTCTGGATCAGGTAAATCATTAAATGGTGGAACAGCACCAGCAGGAGGGGTAAGCGGTGGTATAACTACTCATGTTATGAGATTTAGAGTGTATAATGTTTCAACATATGGTTTCATATGGGAAAATTCAGCAAATACTGCTTTAATGTCTTTGAGAGGAAGCGATGGGCAATTATGGGTATTGTCTAATCCAATTCAATATTCAGACAGGAGAAGAAAAGAAGACATAAAAGAATGCTTGGGCTTAGATTTTATTAATAAGTTAAATCCAGTCTGTTATCGTATGATTGATGACAACAAGAAAAGTAGGACAGGCTTAATAGCACAGGAATTAGAAGAAGTGTTGGAAGAAATGAATATGCTAGATTTTGGCACATTTGCAAAAGAAACAATTATGGTTCCGTGTCCAAAGCAAAGAAAAGAATACGAATTGAAAGGTGTAAGTATTAATCCAGAAGATGTTAAATGTGTAGATAGTGGTGAGGTAGGTTATGGAATTGGCTATTCTGAGTTTATCAAACTTTGTATTTATTGTTGTTATATTTGTTTTTGTAAAATGACATATTTTTTATAACAGGGCGGGTTGTTGTATGTATGTGTGTTTTTCTGTTTTTTCTGTGCTTGTATTTGATACTTGAATGGACAGGTTTATGTATATATGTATATATATATATATATATATTTACGCAAACACCTTTAATAATACAATGCTTGCCACTTGTAGCATAGTATTATTAAAAGTGTTTGCGTAAATAATATTATATATATATATATATATATATATATATATTCCATTGAGCGAATTTATATATATATATATATATATATATATTTATATATATATACTCGGTAGTTAGATAAACTTGATTTTTTTTTAAGCGTTTCTTTTACGCAAATACTGTTTTAATAAAATACTTACCACTCGTAGAGCCTGAGTGGGAAGCAGAAGAGATAGAATGCTTTCACATTCACTGTCAACATGGTGACTCAAGTTCAAGGCTAATCATGAGCCGAGCATTAACACTTAAATTACTACGATCCACTTGAGTGGACCGGATCCACTTGAGTGGACCGGATCCACTTAAGTGGATGGGATCTTACAGAGTTTACCAGAAAACATACAACATGGTTTTTTGTATATATATTTAAAAATAAAATCACTGAGGAACTAGTAATTTACTATACAAAATGGAATCTGTCAAATTTATTTCCACCCTACCAGTAATTTATCGCCTAAGGTGCACTGGAAAATTTCCCTTTTTACAGAAGCAATTTCCCTTTTTACCCATATTAACTCGTAATTTTTCACTTTAACTGTACTACCAATGCTATCATGTTAACGCAACCACATCCGCAACCACACAACCAAACCAACCTAAACTAGTCTTGCAACACGACTTCCGTCTCACAACCTTCGTCGTGAGCATCCCGCACAAACCTTGGCAACTAAGCACGCACCAAAACCCTTTACCCTTACCTTACCCTAACCCTCAAACTCAAGCTTAAACTTGCATTTACTTAATCTTTGGCAAAGGGGTGAGCACGGTCACTCGAGGTCTCAGTGGTAAGCACATGTTATTAAATGACTATTCTTGAAAATAGCAAGTGATATTAATAGTAAAGCAAGTATTAATATTATGAATCTTCAAGGTGACTAAACTCCAATGTGAAAAAAGTGTCAAAATTATTATTAATTTTGTAAAACGATTAGAGGTGCCACTCGCCGCTTCATTTCAACTTTTAAGTTTCAGTCACATGATTTTTCCCGAAAAATCTGTGTTGAAAAATGATTAATTCAAGTTTGAACATCATTGCAGCCATTCTAACAGCTCATTCTTATGCCGGCCCACCCGGTATATAATGGCAATATATACTTACCGTTCCGGCCGGTCTGTCGGTTATCCTTGGTCTGGAGGCCCGCGGCTACGGAGTCACGCCCCTGACTTTTTTACAAATTCCTCAGTCTTCATATTGTTAGCCTCGGACAGTTATCTTTCAGAAATAGTTATTTCAAGTTACTTAAATAACATGGGTTTAACAGACCACGAGTGACCGTGCTCACCCCTTTGCCTTAGATTAGGTTAGTACTAGGGTTAGTTCAAGTGAAAGGGCAAGGGTAAGGTAAAGGGCAAGGTGTATGTATGGTCTCCAGGGCTTGTGAGCTGTGCTCACGACGAAGGTTCTTAGACGGAAGTCTGTGGTGTAGAATTGGTTTAGTTTTTGTGGTAACGGATGTGGTTGGGTTAAAGTGGAAGGATGAATAGTATGGTCAGTGAGAGAAAATTACAAGTTGATATGGGTAAAAAAGGAAATTGCTTCTGTAAAAAAAGAAATTTTTCCAGTGCACCCACGGCGACAAAATATTGGTAAAGTGAAAATAAGTTTGATTAACTTGTAGTGCAGTACAGTACATTATTAGTTCCTCAATTAATTAATTAGTTCCCCTGGTTAGTTAGGCCGGGACACTTCCTCGAAACTCGGTGTCGCTTCAGAATCCTGGAGCACACTCAGTCATCTTCCGTCTCTGCCCCTTTGCATTCGGCCGGCGCTGCACCAAGACATACAGGCTGCAATAACTCCAGTCCTGCCTCGGTCGGCTTGAGGCACCCTTTGGCTGTTTCTGGTGGCGTGCCTTATCCGCGGCAGCTGCCCTCCAATTCAATCTTAAAGAGCTGGCAATACTTTTGCAGACGACATTGTAATTGGTAAAGTCATTTGAGATACAAAAATGCTGAGCACACCATTTGAAAGCCCTTACTCATTAGCTTCCAAACGATGGGTTCAGAATGATCGCACTACATATTGATTAATCGAGAACGATGCATCAAGTTGGCGATTCCACGTGGTGGACATTTTCTCCTTACCTATGCCCACAGGTGCCAGAATGAGCATGGGCGCGCGGCGGTGGAACGAACTCGGGAAAGGCATATCCTGGGCGGTGTCCCCTCGGCGTGTAAGTTTGGGCGAAGCTTTAGGTCCGCCCGTGCGAGATAGCTTCAGGATTGAGCGGGCTGTTGAAGGGGCCCAGCTCAGGGTCTTGACAGCAAACACTTTCATTATAGGAACGTGCGAATAGCTTCAGGGCTCTTGAGAAGGCTGGTGCTGAGTGCGCGTGCACAGCTCAGGGTCTTGACAGGAAACACCTTGATTAGAGTATGCTTGCCGCTAGTAAGGATGAGTGCGAAAACAAAGTGTGAAGAGGTCAAACGCGGAATTTAGTATTACATGTTCGAAGTTGGGTTCTTAGAATTTTACAAAACTTCGATCTGGATTTTCTTCCATTTCTAGAATCTACAACTATGAAATGCAGTAGCATGCTTAACGGCAAGTTTGGACTTTTCGAACTGTTTCCACTTTCAAAAAGTAAGCCTCTAAATGTTGTGCATTCCTAGAGCCACTTTCTACTAAACAGAAGGATCAACGGAGAAAGCACCGTCCACAGGCGGGACTTGCGCCGCGGCGCTATATTATTATGTGCACAGGAGGCAGACAAGCAGAGAGAGAGAGAGAGAGAGGCAGGCAGGAGGAAGGGAAGGAGAGAGGAAGAGAGATGAAGGGAGAATCGTATATTGCGATATGCACACCGGTCACAGATCTGCATGTGTAGATGTTAGTGCACAACAGAATAGTGATCATGTATCCGCATGTATTGCGTTTGCAGTATGTATGTGTCCGTGTATCCGCACATATTACAAAAATGTAGCACAGACAGATGCATATGGATACATCGCATATTTATACTACAAATTTTCGCATGCAGGAAGACCTTTCAAGATTAATCGTGCTGCTGCTGCTGCTGCTGCCTTGGCTTGGGCGTTGGCAGTTGCGGAATGCGGTGCAGGCCCACAGCCACCAGACCAAGACACAGCCCACCAGCAAGACGGCGGAGGTAGAGGAGCCGACGGCGATCGCTGCGGTGGTGCTCATGACAGGCGCGTCGGCTTTCTTCCCTTCACGCACCTGTGTATGTATGTATCCATGTATGAATGCGTGTGTATGGTTGTGCGTATGTGGCATAGGGAAAAGTCAAGATTGAAAAAATTTTGTAAATATTCACTCGGAATCCGTAGGTTAGTCAAGGCATATCCACTAGTCTGTATGTATGTATCTCTGTATTACTGAGTAAACGTATGTGTACCAAGAAGTCGATGTATGACACATCGTGCGGGGCAGTTAGCTATGTATGTATGTATATATGTATGTATGTATGTATGTACGTTTGTTTGTTGGTATGTAAGTCTGCATGTTTGGTGACAGCAGCTGTGATTGGCAAGTTGTCATGCGTGCTGTCATGCGTGCTTTTCCTTGGCTTCGCAAACGAACGCATCCAACTCAGCCAGTTTAGCTTCAACATTTTCAAGGGTGGAGAATATAGAAAAAAACAACACAAACATACGCAGTTGCATGCATGTACAAGAATACAAATGATTTATGCATAACATATACATGCATGCATACATACATACACACATACATACATACATACATAGATGCATATAGAATATTATATACACATGCATACATCCATAATCGGATGATATGCAAAACATTCTGAAAATGCACAAAAGATAGCATTTTTGAACTTGCATGCATGAGTTCAATGTCTGTATCGGTGCATGTATTTATAATTGCACATATCCTGTTGGTATGAGTTTACCAGTAAAAACTTCAGACCTCACTGATTCTCAGAATGATTAAATTTGCGTCAAAGAGAGAGAGAGAGAGGAGGGGTGTGGTGGTGGTGGTGGGGGGGGGGGGGGGGGGGGGAGGGAGGGGGGGGGGGTGGTGGCGCGCAAGAGGATGGAGAGAAAAATTCAAGGCAAAGACACACAGAGACATGTATGAGGACCTGCAACGTGCTTGTTATGACTAGGCATTTGAATGCTGTGAAGGGGCCGTCCGTCACTAGAGTGCTGCCGGTTGCCAAGAAGTAGCCCTGGCCTGATATCCCGTGCCGCTCTAAGAGAGAGAGAGAGAGAGAGAGAGAGAGAGACAGAGAGAGAGAGAGAGAGAGACGCAGCAAATGTGAACTAGTATTGAGTTCTATTTCTGTATATTGACTTCAACCTGCATTTCGCACATCTAACAACACGGAAATGCCAATTCCAGTTAAGGTACTTAGTTTCTGTGTAACATGTTTCAAAACTGAGTTCAACATGGCCACGACAACGAAGGTAGA
>WBZZ01003947.1:15000-17500 GCA_019918135.1 Paulinella micropora
TTTTCTGACATTAGTCGATATTTCATCTATCAACCTATCCATTTATCTATCCATCTATCTATCTATCTATCTATCTATCTATCTATCTATCTATCTATCTATCTATCTGTCTAACTATCTATCTATCCGTCTGTCTGTCTATCTATCTATCTATCTATCTATCTATCTATCTATCTATCTATCATGTCTATCTATCTATCTATCCATCCATCCATCTATCTATCTATCTATCTATCTATCTATCTATCTATCTATCTATCCATCTATCTATCTATCTATCTATCTATCTATCTATCTATCTATCTATCTATCTATCTATTATCTATCTATCTATCTTTCTATCTATCTCTGTGATATGAACGTAGGTGAGGTGGGAGCCCTTGTTCCTACATCCGCACGTGCTTCGCGCCTTGAACGAAGCTGAACAAACTACTGAGTATAAAGTTAGCGGCTCAATACACGAGACCTTCGAAATACAAGGTCGCATCTATCTATCTATCTATCTATCTATCTATCTATCTATCTATCTATCTATCTATCTATCTATCTATCTATCTATCTATCTATCTACCTACCTACCTACCCACCTACCTACCCACCTACCCACCTACCTACCTACCCACCTACCTACTCACCTACCCACCTACCTACCTACCTACCTACCTACCTACCTTTCTAACTACTGAGTATAAAGTGAACGGCACAGTACAGGAGACCTTCGAAATTCAAGGTCGATCCATCGATAGAAAGGTAGGTAGGTAGGTAGGTGGGTAGGTAGGTAGGTGGGTGGGTAGGTAGATAGATAGATAGATAGATAGATAGATAGATAGATAGATAGATAGATAGATAGATAGATAGATAGATGAAATATCGACTAATGTCAGAAAAAAGGAGCTTCTGATTTCGTCAACCAGGAAGTCTGTGGGTAAAGTATTAACCCGATGCCCAGCTAAGCCGTGATGTTTGCACGGAAGGGACTGAAACAGGCAATACCAAAGCTCCCTAGTACCAGGCGGGGCCAGGGCTCGTTCCATAAAGCGCCCCTTGCAGAACGAGCTCCCACCTCCATTACAGAGGGCCCAGTAAGCAGATGGAGTTTCGAGATTATTCGACAGTCTAGTATAAACCGACAGAGCACTGTGGGTTTTATTCCGGGCTCAACAAGCGAGAAAGGGCACCCTGAGGGAACAGGATTGTGCTTCCCGTCGCTATTTCGGCATGTGACTTGTAGGCGTATGGCTAGGCACACATAAGGCACCTCACCACGGGCCCAGCACACCCACACCATCCCCTAATTCTCTGTCTGTCGACAGATGGCACCCATTTCAAAAAAATCAAGCCCAAGAGAGGGTCAGTGACACCTCAAGTGGCCTTGGTTCACTTCGTAGAGTAAGTGATAAGATCAACTGATGAAATATCCACTAATGTCAGAAAAAAGGAGCTTCTGATTTCGTCAACCAGGAAGTCTGTGGGTAAAGTATTAACCCGATGCCCAGCTAAGCCGTGATGTTTGCACGGAAGGGACTGATACAGGCAATACCAAAGCTCCCTAGTACCAGGCGGGGCCAGGGCTCGTTCCATAAAGCGCCCCTTGCAGAACGAGCAGATAGATAAATAGATAGATAGATAGATAGATAGATAGATAGATAGATAGATAGATAGATAGATAGATAGATAGATAGATAGATTTATTGATTTATTGATAGATTGATAGATTGATAGATTGATAGATTGATAGATTGACAGATTGATAGATTGATAGATTGATAGATTGGTAGATTGATAGATTGATAGATTGATAGATTTGATAGATTGATAGATTGATAGATTGATAGATTGATAGATAGATAGATAGATAGATAGATAGATAGATAGATAGATAGGTAGATAGATGGGTAGGTAGGTAGGTAGGTAGGTAGGTAGATAGGTAGATAGCTAGATAGATAGATAGATAGATAGATAGATAGATAGATAGATAGATAGATAGATAGATAGATAGATAGATAGATAGGTAGGTAGGTAGGTCGGTAGGTATGTAGATAGATAGTAGTAATGTTGTTTAATGTTTAATCTAAGGATATGGCATAGCTGTAAAATCCATAAGCCTCCTATACTACCCCCGGGCAAGAACTCTCAGCACCTCACAAGCTGCACACCAACCATCCGCTCGGGTTGGTGCCCGTGCCCAGTTCAAGCCGAAAGGTAGCCGGGCCCTTTTGAACTGTACAGAACAACCACTAAAAGACTTCCCCAGGGGCGTGTGCCATAGAGATGATGGTCGCCAAAGCCGAGGTTTCAGGAGTTCACGCTCGTTGTGAGTTACCTTCTACAACCTCGACTTCATCAACTCTTTGCATCACGGCCCCGGTCGGGAGATGGTCGCCTGTTTAGCCCTTGCGCAGCGCGCGATCAACGGCGGACACAAAACCGTCGCTATAGGGGATTTGGTTTTAGGCCGGAGCATTGAGCAGCTGGCCCCTTACATCCCCCCCGGAGTAGA
>WBZZ01003947.1:47500-53778 GCA_019918135.1 Paulinella micropora
GAGTTGGCGTCACAGTTTAACGCCTTGAGGCCATTGGGCTGGAACTCTGTTTAGCAAGTGTGACTAGGTTTTTTCATCGGGATTTCCCTCAAATATGTCACAGTCAACACTCCAAGGCAGATTTACTATATCTGAGGCGTACTGATGCAGCTAATGGCATATCCTCAACGGACATAAGCCTCCAATACCCTTGTTCGAGGTCCTCCACCCCCCCCGTGTCAGTCTCTCGCCTGATGATCGGGGCCACCGATGGAGCAATAATAATAATAATAATAATAATAATAATAATAATAATAATAATAATAATAATAATAATAATAATAATAATAGTGTATTGATCTGTCATGGCTGAGTCCAAGGACCATGCGCCTCCATCCTCGACCCAACAGTCACACAGTGAATGTTGGGAGGAAAGAGTGACTCTAACCATCCCTGAATAGCTACCCGCTCGGCGTGTCGGGTACTTTGCAGGGAATCAACTGCAAATGATTGAAGTTCCCTATGAGAGAGTTCCACAAGACTGGGTATAAGTCGAATGGAGGTACTCAAGGGGGGTAGCAGACATTTCATGCGGTCTGCCAGCGCATGAGGACGTTTTGCGGTAAATGTCTGGGAAGGAGAAGGAGCAGGAGAAGAAGCAGGAGAAGAAGAAGGAGAAGAAGGAGAAGAAGCAGGAGAGAAGAAGCAGGAGAAGAAGCAGGAGAAGAAGCAGGAAAAGAAGCAGGAGAAGAAGCAGGAGAAGAAGCAGGAGAAGAAGCAGGAGAAGAAGGAGAAAAAGCAGGAGAAGAAGCAGGAGAAGAAGGAGGAGAAGAAGCAGGAGAAGAAGGAGGAGAGTAATGGTGGTGGTGGTAGTGAGTAGTAGTAGTAGTAGTAGTAGTAGTAGTAGTAGTAGTAGTAGTAGTAGTAGTAGTAGTAGTAGCAGCAGCAGCAGCAGTAGTAGTAGTAGCAGCAGCAGTAGTAGTAGTAGTAGTAGTAGTAGTAGTAGTAGTAGTAGTAGTAGTAGTAGTAGTAGTTGTTGTTGTAGTTGTAGTAGTAGTAGAAGAAGGAAGAAGAAGGAAGAAGAAGGAAGAAGTAGGAAGAAGGAGGAAGAAGGAAGAAGAAGGAAGAAGAAGGAAGAAGAAGGAAGACAGAAGAAGGAAGGCAGGAAGGACAGGAAGGACAGGAAGGACAGGAAGGACTGGAAGGACTGGAAGGACAGAAAGGACAGAAGGAAAGAAGGACAGAAGGAAAGAAGGAAAGAAGGAAGGAAGGAGGAAGGAGGAAGGAGAACAACAACAACAACAACAACAACAACAGTTGAACAACGGTTCTTATTATCATATTGAGCATCATGACAAAACTAACAGCTGTTTTCCCGCTTTGTTCAGCTGTTCGGCTCTGGTTGGGCTTAGCATTAATTTCTGGTTTGAGTGGATTCACGACTACGACCTGACAGCCGTACCGAAACATTTTTTCTAAGTCACCTCGAAGGCCAGTCATTGCTTGCTGAATTAATATTATAAATCAAACAAAAACTGCTTGTTCGTGATGACCGACAGCTGTTTTCGCCTCTTAAATGTTGTCAGCGTTCATAGGAGTCGCGGACTTGAAGTGGCTCGGAGTGTTCGAGACTGGCCGGAAATCTCATATGTTCCCGGGCCATTAAGTCAATGAACCCCTCCCTGCTTTCTTTTTTTCCAAAATAAATACTTGCAATCGCTTCTCCAGCTCATCCGGCCTCTTTCTATCCTCCTAATATCAGTTCCGTAACTCTTCTGGTCCGCGTTTTTCACGACTTTGAAAAAAAGGTGGAACACGACCTTTATTAGCCTCAGCCGCCTGAGCTGAATAATTTTTGTTTCCGCTAAGGGCGGCTTAAACGACTGTAGTAAATGATCAGTCACCGTTGAATACTATCAACGCTTGCTGAAGCCTGCGGTTTTTGTATAGTTGAAGAAAAGGAAGGGTCACCCTCTCTGCATGACCTTAAACTCAGCATGACAGTCTGGCGGCTTCACTTGAAGTTTTGTTTTTTTTTACGGGTGACCGTAGGCTTCATGTTTTGATTTCTTTTTGCCAGTAGTATCTTGTGGTTTGTATATAGGCAGATACAACGCCGGAACTCTTATTAACTCGAGCGCCGGTGGCACTATGGCTGCATTGAGTCCCGCTGACTCTGTTAGATTACGTGAAATACCAGAAAACAGCAGAGCGGCCCGGTCACTTCGTTTCTGATTTACGTAACTTGATTTCGTACTCATTGCAGACTTGAATGCAACGGAAGCCTGAGTTACGATCGAGTGTAAATCGTCACGTAGTAGATTGTGAGTCTCCAGTTGCCGAAAGCTTGCGACTGCTTCAAGTTATTAATAACAGTTCGTGACATCATGATCAAACGGATAGTATCGGGTCACAGTGGTGAACTCAAAACTTGAATCAACGTGACGGAGGCTGATTTGGGAAGGCTAGGCGAAAATGACTAGGGATGTAAAAAGCAATCCAACTTGCCATTGCCAAGTTTCAAAGTTTCCGTTCACTCTCAGTGTCACCCTTGTCCGCAAATTTCAAACTACCGCAACCGTGACGTGCGTTTCACGGGAAACCGGCGGGGCCGAAAAAAGCAATAAAGTGGGAAAAAGGCAATAGCCTCCGTTACGGTTGATCTTTTCTAAAAAGAACTTTGACTTGCCACGCGTGACATGATAATATATGCCGGGCGTTTGAAATCATTTCTGAACGAAACGGAGGCTCTCGAAAATTAGTTAGTGAAGTCGAAACGTCGTGCAGAGGAGACTCTTGAATCTAATGAACAGGTCAAAAAAACTCCCGTGAATTGTCAACGGTAAAGGTTTTGGCCGGTCGTTAAGGTGCTCAGTCTGATAACTTCAATCTCTTCGGATATCTCTTCCATTTTATCTCTTCTGCTCAAGTTCCCCTGTCACTCAGCTTTACGAGTGGCCCGGCCGCCGCCGGCAAGCCTAGGCTAGTATTCTATTAAAAGTCACAGTGCTTGCCAACTGCGTAAGCACTCAATAATTTCACTGTAAGTAGGCCGCGGCGAACATTGAAAACTTGAACCAGTGGTGAACGTGACAATCAGTGAAAGAGAGAGATAGGCCGCAGATCCGAATAGACTACAGGGAGAAGTGGCCGGTGTGATTTGAAGCCGCCGGACGCCTTGCGCCCGGCTCCGAAGCCTGTGAGTATTACTGCTGCCACGGTTCTAGGCTGCCACCGCCGAACCGCACTGACCGGCGTGACTGCAACTGTGACCCTTTCAAAGGATCATCTACTACCACCGGTCAGGCACCGCAAGTACCATCGGGAGTCATGAATGCGTGTCTGACGGTGTCAGGATGCCATGCCATCACAGTGACTGCTGACAGTGCGGCCGCCGCCGCGGGTGGTAAATCATCACAGTGATCTTGAAGTTGTCTCTGTTTTTAGAGCCAAATATTTCTTTCACTCACCTGAATCGGACTTCAAACTCAAGTCTGAGTCACCGTATTAACAATGACTCATTGAAGAACGCTTCAACTTGCCTTTCATAGACTCGGCTACCAGCTGAGAAAACGCTTGCTCAGTTTCATGGATTGAAGAACACTTGCTTTTCAAAGAAGCCGGCATGCCAGTAACTGAGCCCCGAAGGTAAACTTGGCATGATCAAGTAACAGCGGAGTAGTAGTACTATCGTAGTCACGTGAACAAGGGCGAACAGAGAAGGAAGCAGGCTAGCCGAGCCAAAAGACTAATAATTAAATGATAGAACGAAGTGCAACTCACTGGGAGTAGGATTTGTGGAAAAAAATTTACAGCCTTTTCAAGTGTCGACGAGGGCTTTTAGTACTAGTCACTGCCGGGCTTGGACGTGAGTAATACTAAGTCGGAGCGCAACTGCTCAGTCAAAAAAGTAAGGTAAACGGTGCATGGCAAATTCCAAAGCAAAGTAAGTCTGTCCACATTTGCACGCACGTGATCCGTGTTTGTACTTGTAGCTTAATAAAGCATTTTGGTCACGCCGCTTGATGGACCGGATTTTCGTGACATCTGGGGGCCGCCGAAAGGGCGCGAAGGAATTCGAACATATCCAACAACTTCGCCGACTGCGATGAGACTCTCGAAGCATGCGCTCTTGTAAACTGGCAACTTGAAGGCGACTTTCTAGCCATGCTTGAGACACGGTGCGGCTGCCGATAGTAGCACGAGCTCGCACTGGACACCAATTGTTGAGCTCTAATATTAAGCTTGACAAGGAAGTAGCATAATGGCACTCAATGGCATAATAAATTTCTACCCTCAACAGCTTTGGGCAGGCGGAGGCAAGGGCATAGAGTGTATGCAGTACACGAATAATATGCTCGTCATCGCGAAGGAAAAAGTGCGAAATTTGCACATGTTCTAACTTTGTGCAGTTTGCGATTGCAAGAAGGATGTTTTCATCAGCATCCCTGAGGATCAAATGTTTCAGGTTTGGAAGCAAGCAAACGATGGCAACAAAGTCTGACAAACGCGCATGTGCAAGACCTGTCATAAAGTCAAGATCAAGCTTTTCGATCGTTTGATGCCTCTGTAATGCTCTCACCAAAGATTGGTCTGAACCGTTCAAAGGGCTAAAAGGATCCCATATTCTCAGACACCCACATATTGCCAATTCGGTCAGACGAAAGGTCGAATCAATTAGGCATTGAATCGGAGCTTCCCAGAAGGCCATACGTTGATCTGCTTCGTCGGTGCGTGATCTGAGCTGCAGGCTTCGCAAATTAGGAGCTGCTCCTGCCAGTTCCCGGAGCAAGGTGTTCATATCGAGAAAGCTGTCTGCATTGCTGCATACGTCATAAATCAATTCCAACTTTTCAAGAGTAGCCGCGGCTCTGACAATCTCGATTTCGAATGCGGAATATCCCAGCCGTGGGAAAGGTGCCTCAAGGGACAAGTGCGTTAGTTTGCTCTGTCGAAAACACCGCAAACCTTGGCCAGTGATTGCTTGGCACCCACTCAAGCAGAGATCTACCAGCGACGGGAATCTAGACACCGCTGCCAAGACATCATCGCCGATGCGTTTGGTGTCTGCTTGTTGACCGTCCTCCGTGATTCGCAGCTCTTGTAGGTTGGGGCAGGAAATTGCAAGTGCTTCCCACAGAGCTCGCTCACCATGGCATCCTTGGAATGACAAAACCCGAAGGGAATCAAACTGTTTACTTCCCAAACTCTGAAGAGGATTTGCACCACTTGCCCCTGTGGGTACCAAATTGTGCAACTCCGTACAAATAGCCACGTCCTGTAGGCTCTGAAAAAACAGACATGTGGAATATCGCGATCGATAAGTACAAAAATATAATGAATTCCAGTACCTCAGCTCTTTCCAGAAGCTCACACCACTGCTCTGGCAGCAGATTCAGTTGAACAACAGTGAGTTTAGAGAAGCGTAACTTCGTGGAACCAGACATCAACAACTTCACGAGCTTCTCCCATCCACACCAAGCCGCAAATCGTTCGTAGTTTGACGGCGACAGACAAGCAGCTCGGCTTGAGCGACAGACCAAGCTCAGGGCGGACACGTTATACGATTTGAGGAACGGTATGATCTAGAAAAGCGAACGAATAAGTATGCTGGAATTCTGGAATTCGACAAGCGCATGTGCGTACTACATAAAAAGTTGTACATGTGGAATATTGCATTATTAATTGTTTTTTCTACTTTTACCTGTGTGTCCATAGGCAAACAAAGATTCACACTTTGTGTACAAACGGTGCAACTTATGTTACATGTTTTCACATATTTCGTCGCTTCCAAGGATATCGATGTAAGTATAGCTTCGAGGAGGAGGACCATGGCCCAACTATCTTCGGGCAGCTCTAGCGGTGGCCTGGGCTCACGTACTCTCTGCTTTTTGAAAGGTATCTTTGTTTGACAGCATTTGCCTTTTCGCTTCCGTTGCATCTCCATTTCTCACAGCCTTGCTCGACCAAACTCAAGGATCTCGGGTAGTTCCACAGGTTGGTTCTTTTTTTTGGATTGTCCCAACAGATTTCCCTGCCTCTTTCGGCCGTTTCACTCGAGTGTTTCTTGTCTTGCGTTCAGCTCTCGTCGTGTTTCCTGTTTCTTCTTGTCCTTGTGAGTCTTGTGCAGTTGTCAAGCTAGATTCCTTCTTTTCTCGTCTCGTATGTCTGTATTTATTACGGAAGGGGAAAACATCCAGTTGCAAGTCAGCCAACTTGTAAGATAATATGTTTCTCAGAGCAGTTGAAGTGGGTTCGCGCGGTTTGAATTCAGAGAAAGAGTGAGAAGTAAAAGTGGA
>WBZZ01003948.1:25000-27500 GCA_019918135.1 Paulinella micropora
CCTCCTCCTCCTCCTTCTTCTTCTTCTTCTTCTTCTTCTTCTCAAGTTCTGCTTACTCCTTTTGCTGAAGTTACCACTGCTTTCGCATCCTTACTAGTTTTTGACGGTTTTCCTTTCTTTTATTATTTTCCTTTTTCTTTCTCCCTCTTTGCATTTCCAACGTTTTGTTTCTCCCCATTTTTTTTCTTCTTACGCTTCACCTCTCAATTAACTCTTCCCTTTTATCTCTTCGTCTTCCCTCTCAGCTCTGAGTGGCAAGTATTTCGGAGTCATTGATTGAAAACTGGCAGTGCTCGCGTAATACTAAAACTTCAAGACTATTTTATTTCTTCGTCTTCCCACTCAGCTCTCAGGCACGGTATGAGTAAGTATTTCATGACGGTACTACTAATACTATTAGTGACACCAGGTCACCTGGACGGCCATACAATATGATCATTCATATAAATAGTAAGATGATATATTATATAGTTCTGACCTGCAGTAGTTTTCCCGGGCCTGAGACCGTTGATTGATATAAACCGGTCACTCACGGACCTTACCCTACCTTTCACTGCGGTTTGCCGGAAGACTCCGTAAGAAGTCAGGTTGCTCACAGCCACCGTATGATAATCGACAATCAGAAATATGAAAGTCGAGTTGTTACACTAATTAAAATCATAGCGGCCTAGTACTGAACTTTCGAGTCACACCGTCTCGGTGGCAGTGTGTACTATCCCCAACGATATTAATATCTCAATGGAAGAGTAAGTCGGTAATATAACCAAACACAGTCCTCAAAAAGAGAATGATGTCTCGTTATATTAGCTCAGTGACGCAAAGACAAAAAGCCGCCAAAAGACCAGAATCACATTGGCATTTCAGACGCGTCCGGCCAGACGAAATCTATCAATAACTTTTTACCTGATGATTCGGGGGGGTGATGTCCACAGTACCCACTCTCAGTTTTTATGGCGGAACTTCGTTTCTGACATAATAATCTTTCACCTGATTTCTTTTCTGACTAAGATTCGTTTAGAGTTATGTATGAAGATACATCAACCCACGAATTAGCAGTTATACTAGAAACAACAATGATACTTGCCCCGGTACCAATCGTATATATACTCTAGCACATTCAGTATGTATATTAAAACCTTCCTCCTTCTTCTGTCGATAAGATGCTTGTGCAGTATATCCAAGTATAATGTTTTATGGTTGAGTAATAATGTAATGTCGCCATTTCCATATATATATAATAACCGGTCGTCGGTTTCCATAAATACATTTACTTGTTGTGGAGACATACCCTTGTATAAATCGGTGTCATTTAATATAGTGTCAGGTGATCAAGTCTGACGACTATATCCGAAGTTAGGTTGAGTGCGCCCTAACCTTGCGATATGCCGATACAACAAGAGTAGAAATCGATGGAATCCGGTGTAGCAGTTCATGTTATTAATATATCAGTTCCTTTGATTAGACTGTAGAGTCTTTAATGAGATCATCATTCTGGTACCGAGTGCTGGTGACTCTTCACACACTTGTCGTTGATGTCTTGGGAGCTGCTCGGTATCCGAGTTCTTGTCCTTGCTGACCTTGGTGACACCACACAACACGTTTGGAGTGTTTGAGTGTGATGTGGGGTGTGTGTTTCGTTGTCTGTGAACAAAAATAATAATCGTTCCCAAAACACACTCCTTTTCAGCCTCCCTGTCTTTAATTTACACTCAATTCCCCCGGCCTATGTCTTAATAGACTGACCTACCACCCCGTTGAGAGATGGCTACCTTCTTTGGTGTGGGACTGGTGTTGTTTGTATAAACAGGTTTTATGCCAAAGGAATAGGATTCTGTATGTGTGTCGTTTGTTTGTTTTTCTTCTGCCTCGTTGCACGTATTGACGTGTCAACAACGTTTGTGTGTGTTACTTGTTTGTGGCAGTATAAACAAGAGTTAGAGCGTGTAATTGTTAGTTATTCTCCTCGTGAGGAGTATGTGTAGGTATACGTGTAGGAGTGTTGACAGAAAAGATAGGAGGGTGTTTTCCTTTCCTTGTGTGTGTTTGTTAAGCACTCCTCCGGCTCGACAATGTGTCGACAATCACACCAGTAAGCCCCCTTATGTTTCTGTCCCACTGAGTACACTTTCTATGCACCTTACACACTCCAATCACACTGCTTGAGGTGTCAAAATCGTACGCACAACGAATGTCTTGTCGTGCCGCTTTATGTGCCTCTGTGCAAGATTTCCGACTGTTGTTCAGTTTGCGCACTGCAAGCTGCTAACACCTCCCCAACTCCTTTCCTACACTCCTACACTACCTTTCCTGGTTTCTTTGCTTAGGGGAGTGGCTATTTTTCAAATTGCTGAATTGAAATTTGGAGGATATGAAAATCTAGGCTGGGACTCCACTTTTGTCTGTTATAATAAAAAGATATTATTTAATGTAAGCCGGTGTATTTATCCTTCCAATTCCACAGCACTCTGAAAATAACCTAATCTTCCTCCTCTACAAAGAG
>WBZZ01003948.1:30000-80000 GCA_019918135.1 Paulinella micropora
TTAATAGTAAGAGTTTTTATAAATAAACGAGGCTTAAAAAGGGGTCCGAAAAAACTTACTTATTTTTGGGTTAGGTTCTATTGACTTGACAAAAAAGTTATTTTATAATTTTTTTTTTTTTCAATTGGCCTGTCAAAAAATTTAAGTTTTAAGTACATTTTTAAGGACGGGCAGGAAGTCGTTTTATTCAATAAATCTCTTTATATTATATCTTTATTTATTTATATTTTCTTTAAAATTCATTCAAAATATGTAAGTAAAATAATAAAGTAAATAGTAAATAGAATTTCATTGGAAATCTTCTTATAAGTCGTCCTTGTTTTTTGATATAAAGTCCTTATTTTTTTGATGGGGTCCGAAAAAATTAGAAGATCTTCGTGTAGGACCATATAAGGGCCATAACCGACTGACTTCAGCCGTCCGAAAAAAATGTTTAATTTTGATTTAAAATAATTAATGAATATAATATAATACATAAGACCAAATGGCACCGCCAAGAAAATATCTCACTGAAGAAGAGCGAAAGGAAGCCCATAGAAAATCCGCGAGGAAATATGCGAAGAGTAAGCCCCAAGTGTATCGTGATGCGAGCAAACGATATTATAATGAAAATCGGGAAGTTATTTTATTAAAGAAAAAATCAAAAAGAAAACATGTTAAAGATAATAATATTCTTATATATACAATACATAAGACAAATGTTGAAACAAATGGCGAAGACAACGGCCGAGGCCCGGATAGTACAAACATTATCCAAAATACAGCCTGACAAAGGATCATGGAAACCAGCAGACATTGAAATGTGCGAGAGGTTTGATAACTTAAACAACATAAACAGATGTTTATGTAATAAACCAATTACAAGAGCTTATCCATACTACTAGGATCATTATATAATCTATGTGGGGGCGGCGTGTTCTTACAATCATTTCTATAAAATTAGAAATGGCGAAAGTGAAGAACCATTGGAATATATGAAGAAAAGACAATGCGTGATATGTCAAAATGTGATCGTAGAAGGCGTACATAGTTTACAATCGGCACATTATTCATGTTATTACAAAATGGAACTACCAGAAATTAAAACTAAGATTGATCTTCTAAAAAAAGAACATGGGACCATGTTTGGATATGATACAGAAATGTGCAATAAATATAGGTGTAAAATAAGGATTTTAGAACTTAGATATCTAGATCTTGAAAGAATTATATATGGAGGGAGTGATGATAAAAAGCCAACACATGAAGCGATCAAAAAGGAATCAAAGATAATGAAAGGTGAGGGGAAAACTCATATCATTACCAATAATAGTAAAACCACCAGAATAAACAACATAAAGACAGAAATCAAAACCATTAAGATGGAACTTGAACAAGACACTGTAAAAGCAAAAATAAATCAAGTCAATAGTTTTCTAAACGAGTGGGGCCGATTATTAAAACTAGACGAATATATGGAAGAAACGAAGACAAGAGAAGCAGAACTTAAAAAAAGAGAAGCAATTGAAAATAGTTATAAAAATTATGAAGCAAGCAAATGGAGAACAGAGTTTAAAGTAATTATTGCGAAATTCATAAATATTAATGATAAAGGACATTACATATTTCATATCCCAGACGGAAACCACGAATGCAGCACTAAAATAGCGAAGGAGATAAGTGATAATATAAAAGGCACATACAACCCAATGTGGAGAAATAATAGATATGGCAGATATCAACTAACAGTGTTAAAAGATAGTGTGAATAACCAAGTCATACCAAAAGAATATTACATACTAATGTTGCGTGTTATAACAAATTCTAATCCAAAAGGCGAGAACTATACATTTATTAAGAAAGTAAAAACACCAAAATTGATAAATATGTAAAGCAAAAAGATATTTTTTTTATTTAATTTTTTCTTAATGATTTTAATTTTATGTTAAGGATAAAATATTTACTTATATATAGTATCCATAAGGACACACGAATTATTACTCAACAAAAAAAAAAAAAAATGCAAAAAAATATGAACATCGATGTAAAGAATGCCTTGGACACGAAATTCTTGACAAAGGAAGAATGGTTTAATTCAAATAAGTTATCTTATATAGTGAATAATTTTGAAGATATCAAAAAACAATTGATATGGAAGGAACGATATGACGAAGTCGACCCTTTTACTCTATTAAAGAAGTATCTTCAAAACTCTCTCAATGACAAAATAGCTGTCACTTATAGACAAAATGATGGTAAAGGTAGATTTTGCGCCGTTGGGTCATTATCACTTCAGAACATTCCAAGAAAAATACGGAACACCATAGCACATGATTATTATGTGGACATTGATATGGTTAATGCGCACCCCGTTATTCTGCTACATTTATGCCAAAAACTTAATTTTGAGTGTAAGTATTTGAAATCGTATGTGAAAAATAGAGACAAGGCTATTAATACACTAACGAAACTTACAACGATTGAAGAAGGTAAGGAAGTAGCCGTAGATAGAGACAAGGCCAAACAGATTTATCTGGCACTTATCAATGGCGGAAATAAAGATTATAACTCTTTGACGAAAAAGACAAAATTTCTGACTAATTTCAAACAAGAAATGATAACTTTACACACTCAATTTGCAAATACTTATTTGGAAGACTTTGAACGGATTAAACAAAAGAGAATAGCAAAGGGTGATAATTTCAACCATCAAGCCAGTTTCATGAATACCCTTCTATGCGATATGGAGAATAATATCTTACAAGCGATGATTTCGTATTTTGGAAATCCTAAAACCTGTGTGCTATGTTTTGACGGGTTGATGTTGGAAAAAAAAGAATATGATTTGATTGGATGTTCCAAATTCATTAAAGATACATTAAATATTGACATGGCCCTTAAAATAAAAGATATGGATGATTGCTTAACAATTCCGAAGGATGTAGCGACATTTGAATACCCAAGCCTTAAATACTTTGGCGATATAGATAATGTATATGTTAAAGATTGTGGTCCGAATGTAGCAAGTCTAGAAAGATTAAATGAATGGTTAAAATCTATAAATATCGTGACTAGAGGTGGCGGACAATGCGCAATGACATTGAACCTTGATATTGACGAAGAAACGGGAGAAAGGACCGAATATTATGTACAGGTTGACGTGGGAACAATGAAATCTTCATTAGATTATGAATGTTTTGTAATCAACCCCGAATACATAAAAGATCTCAGTGAATGTAAAGAAACGAAGAAATTACCAAGTGCGAAACAGTGGTTATACACTCAATTTGGAAATGATTTCGTCCATAATCAGATATTTAAACGGAATGTAAAACGGTATGATGATTTTATGTTTTATCCTTATCTAAAACGAGTGGGTGTGCCGAATAAGTATTCAAATAAATTGAACTTATTTATGGGCTTCCCGTTAGATAATGTACCATTTGATAGTGTTTCAACAAAATACAACTTTGAGGAAAGCAATTTGTATAAACATTTGAAAACAGACTTCTTTACTGAAGGCCAAGGGGAATACAATAACTTCTTAGACCACGTAGCGGACATGATTCAAATGCCAAATAAGAACCGAGGTATAGGCCATTTATTCTATTCCGTTCAGGGGACTGGTAAAGGTTTGTTGTCAAAGTTTATGGAGCGACTTCTTGGAACACAAAATCATGTAGTTATTAAAGATTTTAATCGCTACATGGAAAAGTTTAACGTAGCGTATTCCAATAAAATATTGAAAGTGTTTGAAGAACTCCCAGAGAAAGGAGGGAAGGAAGGAAGGAAGGAAGGAAGGAAGGAAGGAAGGAAGGAAGGAAGGAAGATAGTTGAGGAATTTACGCGATTTGTTCATATGGTCTAAACAAAAGAAGAAAAAAAAAGAAGGAAGGAAGGAAGGAAGGAAGGAGGGAGAGGGTAGTGTGTGTGTGTGTGGGGGGGGGGGGGGGGGGGTTAAAGTAAAGAGAGGTGAAAGATAGAGGAGAGAGGAGAAAAAGAGGAGAAAAAGAGGAGAAAGGGAGAGAGAGAGAGAGAGAGAGCGAGAGAGAGAGAGAGAGAGAGAGAGAGAGAGAGCCTTTACAAATAGCGATCGTCTTAAAAGTCAAATAGACCAAAAAGATGAGATAGTGGAACCTAAGGGGAGTAAGCAATACAAAGTGAAACATTTCTCCAGATATTGGTTTTATACTAACAACGAAAACACACTATACATAGAAGGCAGTGATAGACGATATTCCTTACATAGATTAAGTGGAGCACATGCTGATGATAAGGATTATTTTAAACCAATATTTGACGAAATAAGTAATGATGATTTCATGAGATGTGCCTTTGAATATTTTGCTACAAGGAAGTATGAAGAAATTAATGTTATGACCGCGTATAAAACTCAATACAAGACCGAACAAAAAATGCACAATCTTCCAAAGGGTATTAAATTCATGATTGAATTTATTGAAGCAAAATTTGAAAAAGTTGAAAATAGAGAAATTAAGATGGATGCACAATATCTGTGTGATAAATATAAATCATGGTGTTCAGATAGTGGAATTACGTATCATAAAGGCGCTTTCTATACTCAACTCAAACATGTGGGGGTTGATAAACCAAAACAATCTGGAGGTAAAAACAACAGAAAATACAGGTTTTCTATTAATATACAATCAATCAGAGATAGCATAAGGGAATACATAAAGGACGACACATTTGATTTTGATTTTGGTTCAGGAGTTGATGAAGAAGGAGATGAGTATAGTGAAGAATTTCAATATTGGAAATAAATAATATAAAAC
This sequence comes from Paulinella micropora, assembly GCA_019918135.1. NCBI lineage: Eukaryota > Cercozoa > Imbricatea > Euglyphida > Paulinellidae > Paulinella > Paulinella micropora. The sequence continues at coordinate 34,776 of WBZZ01003948.1, forward strand.
GGATTTTTTTTTGTTGTGCTTATATATAATCTTTGTTTTGGAAATCCAAAACAAAATCATGTCATCAACTAAAAGAGATTATTTGAGCCAAATAGAAAAATGGACTCATTTAAGTAGCGATATAAAACTACCAACAAGCAAATCGCTTAAAACTGATATCGTCGCATTTTACGAAAAATACCGACCCGAACAAACACCAGAAGGTGATACAGCGGATGATATCGCCGTAGACGGTAATGTTGAAGTTGTATTGCCTTCTTCCGATACGATGAAAAAATTCTTTGAACCAGAAGAATTTACACCTTTTAAAGAAAGTGATTTGAAGGAGACTGGTATTACCGAAATCAAGACCAACGTAGGAGAAGAATTAGCAAAAAAAGAAATATCAGTTTTAGAAGCATCCACACCACCAAAGGAAAAGAAAACGCCAATTAAAGCAAAGCGGAATCCGCCCGAGAGCGGGTATAGTTGCTATGAAATAATAACGGCACATTTGAAAGTATCAAAAGACCCTTTTAACTTCTTGTATATGAAAGTGGAAGACCGCACCATAATGCAGGAGGATATGAAAAAATGGCACGAGAGTAGATACGCACACATATCACCAGACCAACGCCCTATTCTTAAATATGGTAAGTTAGATTATAAGACATTTTTCCGCGATGTTTTATCTCAACACGAGGGCAAACTCACGATATTAAAAGATATGTATGACAGGTTTCATGTGTAAGAGGCAGTTAGTGCTATGTCTCTCATCACATCAATATTAAAATATGATGGTTTGAAAGATACATAATCCGCAGATGCCGTTTTATAATATACTTCCAATGTTAATGGCGCGCTCGTCGCATACGTCACCAGTGCGTCGTTTGTTGTACTACCTACAATTCGTATAGTGCGGTTATTGGTAGTGTCCGAGGGGTTTGGACATGTCATCTGCCACGTCAAATTCATTTGGACACCGTATCTTTGGATTAGCCACACACAATCAAAAGACTTATAATCAATGGCGGTTGTATAATTTAGCACTTCGGTATAATAATCATATGTATTTGTTCCATCTGTGATATGAAGCCAAAATTGGAATGTTGCTATGCCAGTCGGCGCGGGTAAATTCAAAGAACCGCGAAATGCTACATTAATAAAATAACCATATCCTAAATTAGATATTGTTTTGCTACCATAACCGCCCGTGCAAAGAGTAGTGAATGTGGAACTTTCCATCCACGACCTAAGATCAAGGCCAACATACGCATTTTGAATGTTTCTTGTTAATGTCGGGGTAGCCACGACCGCGATTGTTTTTGTGTCAATAGATTGTTGCTCTTGCGAACGGCCAAATATATTCATTTTTTTAAGACTAAATATATATACTACAATATAAAATAATTCTATTAAATTAGTCAATATCAAGATATTGACGTTTGTCCAGAGGACTAAATTATGAACCATTTAGGAAATCCGTGGGCATATCACTATTACGGCTCTGTGATAATAGACGAGGATTTACAAGTTGATGGTGTATTATATGGCGACCATGTTGAAGCAAACTCAATACAAGCAAGGACTGATGATATAACAATATCGTCGCGAAATAATAACTCTTCTTTGTTGATATCTGATACTGGTTATGTGTCAATTAATAACGAATACGACTTACCAATAGCGGATGGCACGGCTAATCAAATATTAAAAACGGATGGGCTAGGCAATACTTCATTTGCTACATTAAATTCAAGTTATATAAGCGACTTTGAATTAGATAAATTAACGGATGTAGTCATAACAGGCACACCCACAAATAATCAACTACTCATTTATAGCACAGGACAATGGCGCAATACAAACTCGCCTTTTCTTAGATTGGATGGGCTCACTATGATGTTTGGAGATTTGAATATGGGAAGTTTTAATATAGTAAATGTCGGTAATGTTGATGGTATTGATGTTTCGGCTCTTGATAGTGCTGTGGTTAAATTAACAGGAGACCAAACCATAGCAGGAATTAAGACATTTAGCAGTATAATAAATGCTAGTGCGGGGATTGATATGAAAAGCCAAAGTATAACAAATGTAAATTTGGTTGATGGTGTTGATGTTTCGGCTCTTGATAGTTCTGTGGTAAAACTAACAGGAGACCAAACAATAACAGGGAATAAAACATTTACTACTTATGTGGCCGTAAAAGATTCAAATCCATTAAATACAGGTAAGTTATTCTTCAACTACAACAATAATATGGGCTCTATCTATTCGTCGGAGGCCGGTGGTGCAACGTGCTATCCATTATCTTTTGTCGGCTCGTCCATACTTTTTGCTCCAACAACAGGGGGTGGAATGACATTGACAAATAATGTTTTAAATTTTAACAGCACGACAGCAATCAGCGGACTTCCAGCACCATTCTATGACAATGATGCTTCAACAAAAGCATATACCGATACAAAATTAGCAAAGGACGGCACAACGGCTATGACGGGTAGTTTAAATATGGGAGGATTTAACATAACAAATGTTGGTAATGTTGATGGTATTGATGTTTCGGCTCTTGATACTTCGGTGGTTAAACTAACAGGAGACCAAACCATAGCAGGAACAAAAACATTCAGCAACATAATAAATGCTTGTGCGGGGATTGATATGAAAAGTCAAAACATAACAAATGTTAATTTGGTTGATGGTGTTGATGTTTCCACCCTTGATACTTCGGTGGTTAAACTAACAGGAGACCAAACCATAGCAGGGAATAAAAAATTTACATCAACTTTGGAAGTAAGTGGTTCATCCAACCCTTCAACTTTTGATGGTATTGGCATAGCCTTTGATACAAAAATAGGAATGATTGCAGCACAAAAGACAGCAACAGCGACTTGGTATCCTATACAAATAACGGGTTCGTATGTTGAGTTATATTCGGGTAATAATGTAATAGCGACAGCAACAGGCACGACACTATCTTTAAACAACAGAAAAATAACAAACTTAGCCACACCATCAGCAACAACGGACGGAGCAAATAAAAGTTATGTGGATACATTAGACGGGCAAAATGTGAAACTAACAGGAAACCAAACCATAGCAGGAATTAAGACATATAGCAGTGGTGTTGAAATAACGGGAAATTCAATCAATTCAACAACAAAGGGCACATTTATCGTTTTCAATTCTACCAGTAATATCGGGTCAATTGCTAGTTTGGATATGAAAACTGCGACATATTACAACTTTGAAATTTCTGCGAAAAAAATAAGTTTTATTATTGACGGGACAATCGTCGGTTGGGTAAATGCTTCGGGGCTAGATTGTAATAGTAGCAAAATAGCCAACCTTGGAACTCCGACATTATCAACAGACGGAGCGAATAAAAGTTATGTTGATACTAATTTCGTGGGACTATCAACAGACCAAACCATAACAGGAAGTAAAACATTCAACGGGGCGAGCACTGTGATAAAATATCTAACTTTAACGAACAATGCCGATTTTAATAATCAAACTATCACTAATGGAGGAAATATCACATATAATGGGGCGAGGATATTAAACCAAAATGGAGGAGATATATTCTTTTCACAGACATCAGGAGATTATCAGTATTTCTTATTTACTCTATACTGCTACAAGCGGAACCGCAAACCAACGAGGTTATGTATTTACGAATGTAGCATCTGATGTAAAAGGGGCGGGACTTTATATTTCAAAACTTTTGGATAATAAAAGTGCTTCGTCTGACATTGTCCGTTTTAACAATGCTGGCGGTATGCGATTTTATGGAGCCTTAGATATGAACTCAAACAATATAACAAATGGAGGAACAATAACTGGAACGACAATTACTTCAACCGCGGGGGTATCAACGACGACACTAACCGCAAGCGGATTAATCACGGCAAATGCGAGTATATCAACAACAACGGCAACCGCAAGCGGATTAATAACAGCAAATGCGGGGATTACATATACTGGCACACTAACATCAGCAACAAATACAAGTGGAGCGAAAATAGGAGTTCAGGGAATAACAGACGGAACAAATGCAAAAGGAATATTTCTATGGGATACGACAAATACGAGTTGGGGAATTTATGCAGCATCTGGTGGAGCAAGCAAAAGTTTAGCAAATGGTACGGCAGTTTCAGGAAATGATTTTAGTTCGTATAGTTTTCGGTTTAGGGTTGCTAATGATTCTACAATGGGTTTTGTGTGGGAAAATTCAGCAGAGCAATTGTTAATGTCATTAAACGGGGCAAACGGGACTTTATGGACAAAAGGATTGATTACGGCAAATGCGGGAATTACATACACAGGCACACTAACAACGGCATCAGCATCAACTAATGGGGCAAAAATAGCAATTCAAGGACAAACAGACGGGACGAATGCGAGAGGAATATTTGTATGGGACATTGGAGATTCAAACTGGGGGATTTATATGAGCCAGTCTGGGGCAAATAAATCATTAAGTGGAGGAACAGCACCAGCAGGAGGAGGTGGAGGATTAACTTCTTATTCTATTAGATTTAGAGTGAACGGTTCTTCAACGAGTGGTTTCATATGGGAGAATAATTCAAATACTGCTTTAATGTCATTAAGAGCAAGCGATGGGCAATTATGGGTATTGTCTAATCCAATCCAATATTCAGACAGGAGAAAAAAAGAAGATATAAAGGAATGCCTAGGCTTAGATTTTATTAATAAGTTAAATCCAGTTTGCTATCGTATGATTGATGACAAAAAGAAATGTAGGACTGGCTTAATAGCACAGGAATTAGAAGAAATACTAACAGAAATGGATATGTTAGATTTTGGCGGATTTATAAAAGAAACAATTATGGTTCCGTGTCCAAAGCAAAGAAAAGAATATGAATTGAAAGGTGTGAGTGTTAATCCAGAAGATGTTAAATGTATTGATAGTGGTGATGTCGGTTATGGTATAGGTTATTCCGAGTTTATAGCCCCGTTAATTAAGGCCGTTCAACAATTATCAGAAAAGGTAGTTAATTTAGAAAAAGAAAATAAAAATCTCATGCTTATTATAGAAGATCTATCTAAGCAACTCTCTGAAATCAGAGCAGTCGTTTTCCCTAATGTCAAACAATAATACGCGACTTCATATATCGCCACATATTATTGATGTCTCGGATGGTGATTTAACACCAGAATTAAAGTCTCGTGTTATCTCCGCGGAACTAAAGAACGAAGAAAAAAAAAATAAAACATGAGTTGGAAGACGAGTGGCGGTGTTGCTGTTTCAAAGAAAGAACAGATGCAAGATTAATCAAATATTCAACTCAAATAGCAATATTGGTTGGTGTTATAATCCTTTGTATTGTTAGATTAAGCGACCCAACAATTAGTTGTGCGAATTCTAATACCTATGTCTCTATTCTTTCGTTGTGCTTAGGGATAATATGTCCTTCACCGAAGTTGAATTAAAATAATAATAAACTAATTGTTAATATAATGAAGTATTGCCATTCGTGTAAAATCTTCTATCCTCCCATATTTTTTGTGGGCAAAAAATGGAAATTGTGTAAGAAATGCGATTCGTGTCGCAAAAAAAAGAATATCAATAATGAAATATGTGTTCACATGAATAAACAGAAATATTGTTTGCTGTGTATAATGTCGGAAAAAAAACCAGAACCGATTACTCATTCTGAACCATGGATGGAGTGGTTGGATTAAATATCATTACATTCATATAAGTGTGATTTATACCAAAACGAAGCGTCATTTGAGCACATTAAAGGTAGTGCTTCATCAAAACTACGACACATATTATTTCCATTATTTATAAAAACACATTTGAACTTTGTTTCTATCCCTTGTTGAATACACCACTTGCAACAATCCTTTTTTGAATTATTGACCCGCGAGTAAAAGTCGCAGGAAGTCCGCGACATAACCGAGCACACGAATAGCAATATTAATAACATATATTATAATATTCATAATTTACCAAAGCAAGTGATACGCCCAATACGCGGGTTGATTTTTATTTAAATACGCGGGCTTTCCATCCTTTGTTTTAATTGCTTGATGTCTGGCACGATAACTTTCCCGTCTGTCTTCGTCTTGATGTTTGGTATAATCTGAATAACCAGATGCGCCAAAGTTGATGCGACGGCCGTTATAGACGACATCATACTTTTTTCCTTTCACTTTACTCTCGCCAAAGTCTGTCGCGCCTAATGACAAGGCTTTCTCTCGTAGCCCCATTATATATTATCTTTCTCTTTAATTATATTATTATAAATCGCCTCTCGTTGCTTATCTGATAGCGGTAAGCGGTAAAGGATATTTTCAGGTTTTCTGAAAATGTTGGGGTTTCTATTCACTAAATTCTGAGTGATGCGGATTTGGTCAATTTCCTTTCCTAGCCTTTCCAACTCTTCAAGTTGTTGCTCGTCTTTGCTTTTTTCTTTTTTATTTTCCATCTTATATAATAGCGGATATAAAATGTGGTTTCAAGAAAAAAAATGGTTTGATTATTACAATCAAGCCAGAAGAGAACATAAAGGTCAGTCCAAAGAATTTATTACAGCAAAGGCAAATGAACTAAAGAGGGCGGATAGAATATCAGATGCTCTAACTTACGAAGAAGAAGACGATGATCCAACGATAGAAAAATTAAGGGACAAGATTGAAACATTGAACCAGAATTTAGTATCAAAAAAATACTACAATATGAATTTGAATGAATTAAAGGAGCAACTCAGAAATGAAGTTGACTTTGACATTGAAGAATTTGAAACAAAATATGGTAATGCTTCCATAGAAGAACAAGTAAATAGACTTGCCATTAAAGCAAGTGGTATTGATAGGTGGAATATTGAGTATATGAATAGAGATATTGAACAAATGAATAGAGATATAGAGCAATTAACAAGCCGTTGGGGATATACAGAAGAAGAAAAAAAAACACTTGTTAAACTTACTCGTAATGGGCTAACTCATTTATTGGAAAAAGGCAGAAATGAAATAAAAGCATCAGCGAAGAGGGAAAACAAACAATGGCAGGCACGGGACTTAAAAGAATGGGAACAAAACAGATTAGAATATGAACAGAAAAATCCAGAGAATGCTTTGATTGAAGCAAAGATAGGGGAGGAACTCAAAACACTTATGCCAAGATTAACAGGTAATCAGAGAGAGACGACAAGACTTGTAGATGCCATCATTAAAAGTATTCAAGATATAATTATGAGTCCTAGATTAAGTAGAATACTAGACACCGCTACAAGGATGGGCCGTTATAGTGTGAGCAGAGTGGTATGGAATCGCTTATTAACTATTACCGCTAATCATCCTCAAATTCGTGCTATGACTGTCGCGGTGATGGGACGATCAAGTGCGGAGTCTTTTAGAAGAGCATTAGAAGCATTAGCAAGAAACGAAGCACCAGCAGAGTTACCTCCACCTAACCCTCGTTTAATTGCGGTGGGACAACAAAGAATTGGCGATTATGTGTTTCGTGATATGATGAGAAGATTAGGCATACAAGTATCAACATTGTTCGCATGGAATACATTTAAAGGAAGTGTTGAAACTGCGGCCGCGGTTGCTTTTTGGGAATTTCTAAAGCACACATATAACATATGGACTTCTCAACCAGATGCTATTATCAAATTGGAAGAAGAACGATTTCATACTACTGGAAGCAATTATAATGACCCCGCCACACGAGTGGAAAGCCGTCTTCAATTAGAAGATAGAACTCGTGGCAAATTTCCTTACATTTTACCAGCAGACACTTTGGATTTGATTGCTTTTGAACATGGTCTATTGTATGCTACTGGTGATAAAAATGTCCAAAACTTCGCCGACCAACGATACTTTGAAAGAATTACTAATATAACAGAGTATTTAACGAGTAATGGATTGGCTACGGCCGAAGTCGCCAAAACTATTTCTGACAATTACAATTCAATGCTTTCAAAAGCAGATATATCTAAAATGGCATTACAAGCACAGGGACGTGTCCGCAGTGGAGTATCATATTTGGACGCGATGAAATTCTGGAAAACTATTAAATTAACACCTCCAGATGTGAAATACGATGCTTTTATATACAATGTAGATCAAACATTAAATTCTATGATTGGGGTTATGAATAATGTGGGCGGTTTTGATAAAGACACTAACTTTAAAGTAAATAAAATAGCCAATCCTGCTACATTTAGCAAACAATATGAAAAATTGGTAAATTCGTTCAATCAAATGGTTAAATCGCAAGAAAAAGCGGATGGCGTGAAAGGATATTCTCTTATCGCACCAGCAAATGAAACTACAATTAATAATTTTATAGAAAAAATAAATACACAGAGCACAAAAGATATTCCACCAAATATAGAAAAAGATATAAATCTTAGTGTTGAAGTCCCGATCGCATACTCAGACAATATGGTAGTAGCAGATACTATTGGACTGGGCAATAACTTGCTCATACTTGATGATAAAGACTCCCAAAAGAGGCACTTAAAGGGATTTGTTAAATCGTTGAAAGAGAAAACTGGAAAGAAAATTAAACTTTCTAATTATGACGATCCAAAAGTTGGATGGGAAGAAGCCATCAAACAAGCACTAAATCAAGGTGCTAGTATGTCAGATGTAGCAGATGCAGATGATATTTTGGATAAGAGAATTTACGAAGAAATGCGGGGAAATTAACTCAAGACCAAATGAAGCAATTGGAAGAGTTAGAGTTAAAAGATAGTCAAGTTGAAAAAACTAATCCACCGCAAGCAACACCAGCACCACAAACCCATGCCACCACAAACTCAAACAACACCTGAACCCAAACCAATACCAGCACCACAGACAACAGCATTTGTGGAGGAACCTATTCAACCGCCACAGAATGATTTAAAAGAAGACCCAGATAACACGACAACTAATGACCAAATGGTTGATAGCATGAGAAGCATTGATAAATTGGTTGATAAGATTATGGGAAAATCTCCCGCCGATGAAAGAGAAGATTTAATGGCACTTATTCGTTTTCTAATGTCAAGCGACCAAAATGGAGGTATCGGCACTTCACAAACAAACCCACTTATTAAAGGAAATGAACAAAGACGAGATCGTGTGCTAGAGACCAAGAATGATTTTGAATCACTAGACAACACACTTTATAGCAACACAAACAATCACTTTATGTTGAATAAATACAATAGAGCAGTCATTCAGAATAGAATAAAAGAAAAAAGAGAGTTTCCAAAAATGAAACGAAAACTGACTAGAAACTTCTCTGCGGAAATCCCGAGACAAGTCCAAACTCGTCCAGAAAGAAAGGATTTTAAACCGCTCGTCAATCCTCCAAGTAATTACGCTTTTGGTAGTCCTTACTCTCCTTATTTCTATAATTATGCTTCACCACCTCAACCATTTGGCGCTGAATATGATAATTATAGATACAATCCAAACTATTTTCAAAACCCATAATATAGTAAGACATGCCTAGATCTATACATAAAGGATTAATAGCAAACAAGTTGCCACGAAAAACACTTTTGAAGCAGAATTTAGAGAAGACCAACATAGAAAAAGCACACGAGGAATTTACTATTGACAGGCCAGTAATAACAGAGTTAGATAGCAAAAAACCGCCCAAATTTAAGAATGACTTGGAAATACAACCAATTAAAACACAAAGAGATGGTGTTGAATTGCTTCCTATTCAAAAAGAAGGGAATATTGCCAGCAATGGGAACTATGGTTATATGTGCGAGCACTGGTGGAGGCAAATCAGTTATGATTTGTAATCTACTCGCCAAAAAGAACATGTTGAAAGGGTTTTATGATAGAATAGTCGTCTTTTGCTTAAGTCCGTGCCCGATTTTAGAAGACACTCTTAAGTTAAAAAAAGAAGACATAATCAAAGAAGATAAGCCCGAGTTAATGAGAGACATATTAACTAAACAAAAAGAACTGATTAAAACGAAAGGTTTTAAGAAAGCACCAAAGATATTATTGTTATTAGATGACATTGCGCAGAGTAAAACTTTTCTCAAATCAGAAGTGCTTACTGAGTTGTTCTTTGCTTCAACACATGCCAAAGTGTCAGTCTGGGTAGCAACTCAGAGTTATACTCAACTCCCGCGAAGAGTAAGAATCAATTGCCATTGGATGATTATTTTTAATGGAGTAAGAAGAAGCGAACTTGACAGACTGGCAGATGAATATGAAAGTTCTTTTCTCACTAAAAAGGAATTTTACAATATGGTTAAATATGCTACGGCAGAACCTTATTCGTTTCTAGCAATTAACAACACGGCTAGTGATAGAACAACCCAGTTTAGAAAGAATTTCTCTACCATATTACGGCTTAATAAGGATAGAGATATGACAAACTTGTAAAATTAAATTAAATGTTTTTTTTCCACTATAATATATGACATGACGGAATCAACTAAATTATACAAAACTTGCTATCATCAGGCAATCGCACTTTGGCATAAACAAAATGCACAAGGAAAATTCGTAACCATTCGTAAAGGATCGCCCGAATACTTAGCAGTAAGGAAGATAGAAGAGGATATTAAGAGTGGTAAGATTAAGTGTCAATTAAAGCCAAAAGTAAGCAAAGTAAGTAAGAAAAACGAACAACCTATTGCCAGCGGGCAACCAGACCAAGTGCCAGACGAAGCATTGAAAAGAAAGGCTCCAGACATAGCATCAGCAAATAATTCGTCTCCCGAACCAAACGCAAAAACTGTTGAAATGTCTCCAGCCCCTAAGGTTGAACAATCCCTACCAAAATCTGTTAATCCCACTCCTGTTGCCGTGCCAAAACAAACTACCACAACACCCGCAAGTAAGATAGAAGTAATAGAAGATGCTTCTAAGGAAACTCCACCACCAACCAAAGAAGTTGCGCAAACTAATGACATTGATGTAAATCAAGCCATAGCGGATTTAAAGAAAATGAAAGAGGAAAGAATTACACACAAGAATTTACAAATCATGAAAAAAATAATTAATGCTAATTGATAAAATAATTATTATTTTATATAATGATTAAAAACACGTATGCCTCCAATAGATTGTCTAATGAGTTTATTAACAAACTCAACGAAGGAAACCGACCCGCGAGTGATGGATTTCAATTGAATCAATTTGAATTGTGGAGTAGTCATGGTGCCCCATTAGTTAATCAACCATTGACCGAATTTGGCGACCTTGTCTCACATGAGAAGAGCACTATTCAAAGCACATTAACAGACATTTCTGATAACAAAGAAAATGCGGATGTTGTTGATTTGGACACTGCTGTTAGCAGTTTGGCTTATTTAAAGAAAGCGGTTCAAAATGCTGAGGCAAGAGAGTTTCAATTGACTTCACCACAAGATACAAGACTTGACAATATACAAAAATCAGTTGATATTATTAGACAATCCGTTTCAAGTGAATAATTATTTATTTTTAATTTCTATTATTATTTTTTATTATAGGAACATTGTGAATTTTACAATTCTACAAGCACACAAAAATGGAAGGAAAGGATAGTAAAAACACGGAGGAGTTGATGACCCTCAACAACCTCAGATATGAGTTGCCAGCAAATCTAGCACTCACTGAGCAGGGGAGTATCTTTAAGAAGAACTTCGCCGACCAGCAGACTTATACCAGTGCGTCGGGGACTGAAATGATTTTTACATTACAGGCAAGCACTGATTTTGTCTATGGAAAGAATTGTTATTTAACATTTGATATTAAAGCAGATGGATTGGTAGCCACTGATGGAAAAGATAATGTTGCCTGTGCTATTGGTTTCCAGAACACACCAGCAACTGCTGTTTTTGAAAGATTTGTGTTGGAAAGCAAGGATGGTAGCGAACTTGAACGAATTGAAGATTTGAACAAGATGGTGCGAAATATTCTCCCGTGGCATTATCCTTTTGATTATCGCCGACAGGCACAGATGTCTGGACAGAGAGAAAGTGTTGATGTTATGGCTAGCGTTACGGACGATGCAGTTACTTACTTTGCGGTCAATGTCCCCACTGCTGGTAGTGTTGCGACTGGCAATTATTTGAGAGTCTGTATTCCTCTTCATTACTTTTCGGGAGTGTTTAATGAAGAAACTCTCATTCCTCCCTCTCTGATTAGTGGTATGAGGCTTCGTTTGACATTTGCCCCGCCACAGGAAGCATTGACTATTATTGGAACCACTGATGCTAAGGTTCCCGCTGGATTCTCCGGATCGGCTCTCACTTTCACCATATCAAATCCTGTTATTATGCTGGAGACATTCTCTCTTGCTCCTGCTGTCCAGAGAAATATTATGGAACAGATGGGAAGCAAGGATGGGCTTCCATACACTTATGAAACATATTATAACCAAAAAGAAAATCCTGCGACTTCGGATGATTTCAATCTTCAAGTGAATAAGGCCGTTGCTCGCGCTCAGTGCTTGTATATCGTAACTCAAAATGTAATTGCGGATAATGCTAGTATTGATAACTTGGGAACGGCTCAAATGAATTATAGACAATATCAATGCCGTATCGGCGATTGGTATGCTCCTCAACAGAAGATGGAAATCGGAGGAAGCACCGATACACTTGCCTCCGTTCAACGAGGATGTACCGAGTTGTATGCTAACAATCTCCAAGCGACTATGGGTATTCGCGATGCTTATATGTCTTCATCTGTTTCTCTTGAAAACTTTCGCAAGAATTATCCTAAGGATACCACTACTACTGCTACAAATGGTGGTTTTGCTACCATTATCCAGACACTCAATCAATCGCCACACATTGGAGCGTCTGGTCTTGCGGTTAATAACTCACGAACTGCCGAAGTTTCTATTCGGTATGCTTCTGATTATAATGCAGACCGCGCCATCACCGCTTGGTTGAAATACGTCAAAGTTGCGTCTATCTACCCCAGTAGATGTGTTGTTAAGCAGTAGCCCTTATTTATTCAAAATCTCTCTTAGTATGTGTAGTTTAAACAAAAAGGATTAAAATAACCATATAAACATATCGCAATATACAATATAATAAAACATAATACAATATGCCACGGGTTGGAGATTGTAAGAAAGGTAAAATCTATGCGATTAGGTCTCATCAAACTGATGAAATTTACATAGGAAGCACCACGAGAGAATTGTCCGCTCGTATGTCAAACCATCGCTACACTTATGAACTCTGGAAAAAAGACGAAAAGAAACATAAATATTACTCCAGTTTTGAAATAATCAAACATGGCGATGCCTATATTGAACTTTTGGAATACTACCCGTGCGAAAAACTCGCCCAACTTAATAAAAGGGAAGGCGAATGTATAAGGGGAAACAAGTGTGTAAATAAATATGTCGCAGGTCGGAGCGTGAATGAATGGCACAAAGACAATGCTGAATATGTAAAACAACACAAACAAAAGTATAACGAACGAAACAAAGAACATCTGGCCAAAAAGAAAAAAGAATATCGTGAGAAGCACATTGAATACTTTCAACAAATCGCTAAAGAATATAGGACCAATAATAAAGCAAAAAAAGCAGAAACTGATAGATTATATCGTGAAAAAAACAAAGAACATCTAAACCAACAAGCACGAGAAAGAGGGTCTGTTAGAGTGCAATGTGAATGTGGTGATTTTTCAAGAAATGATAGTATTTCTAAACATAGAAAAACCAAAACTCACAAAGGAAACATGGAGGCACTTCCAATAGGGTTATGTTTGATGGGATTTTAATTTAATTAAAATATATAATTTATAATATAGCAATGTCATTTACTATCTCCAATCTTGAAGATGAAAAACGCACGAGAAAAAATTTCCTCCTTCGTGTCTCCTCAAGTGATAAAACAGAATCAAAATCCGCTTCTACTCACAATGGCCGTTTCGTTGTTGATTTACCAGCAACTGGTCGGAATATTGATATAATCAGTGCTTATGTCGTTAAGAGTATCTCTATTCCAAATGTTTTTCCAAACATACCGAGTTATGCCAACACTCTCACATTGATTAAAACAACTGGATCGGCTACAAAAACGGCAATCATAACAGAAAATCAATACACCATTGACACATTTATTACCGCCCTTCAAACTGCGATTAATTCAGCAATTACCCCCAACTCTGTAGTTATAACTTTGAACTCCGTTAATAAATTGAATTTCGCTTTCACTGGTGATACGTATGCTTTTGATTACGATAATAGCACGATTAGAGATAAGATAGGACTAACTGCCGATATCTCGGCGGCGGCGAGTAGCACGATGCAGTCTATAGTCAATCTAATCGGTGAAACGGCCGTTTATGTCCATAGCCGTGCTTTAAATCAATCTGGTTTAGTTGAAGCAAATGGTAATTTCTCTGTCATTGGTAAAGTGAACCTCGATCGACCGTTTGGAGTCCAGTGTTATTTTGAATCGTCAAACGATATTGCAGATTATGTACCGTTTAATAGTACCAAATCCTTACGATCCATTGATATCGTTATTAGAAATGCGCAAGGCGTTGTGCTCGAATGTCCTTTGAACTTTGAGGTTTCAATTCTTCTCAAAGTCTATCATGCGTAATAAAAAAAAGAAAAACTATAAAATATAATGACATTTATAGAAAATTTAGATATACTATTCACTATAGTCAAAAATATTAATGTACAACGACAACAACAACATAAGACATTGATTCCATGTGGTGCCAATATTGATCAATTCTACAAATATTTGAAGAAAGATCACGCACAACTAACCGAAGAATTGATTAAGGATAAAGATTTTGAATACATAAGAAAAATGGCCATAGAGATACAAAAGAAAGTTGATAAATAAGCATAAATAAAGTATTCTTTTTTGTTTAGATGATGTCTTCAATAAAATTAATAGAAGCGTAAATACTCGCCGTTCCACCGCTTGTATTTTGTGCGGATATGGTAAATGTCTTACTTGGTCCTATCTTGATATTATAATGAGACAAATCAATGTATATAGATGAACCACCAGATAATACATATGTAAATATCACACTTCCGCCCGTTCTTGTAGTTCCTGCCGTATCTACTTCAGCCAATGATGTGGCAGTATCGTAATTTGAATAAGAAGGTGTTCCTCCCAATGTGGTATTAAGAATAATTCTCGCGATACATGTTTTAGTATCTGAATTACTTATACACAAATTCTCAAAGTAGATTATGTTGTAATTCGTTTTGCTATTGAATGTGGCACGATTTCTAATAGTAAATATGGCATTCTCAGTTGATCCTATAGTTTTAACATTGTCATACGAATTAGTTATAGCAATAGTCCGATCAATATTCCCTTCAACTGCCAAAAACATGCTAGCAGTTTTCATTACAACGGATCCAAGACTTGACGAATATGCCTTCGCATAAATAGCAAACGCCGCCTGATCCAATGATGGAGTAGTAGCAATGCTCGCGTATTTAATTGAATGAATTACTTCCATTCGTCCAGTTTGCGGGTTTTCAATTTTGAATGTAATTTGACCACTACCCAGATATTGAACAACTATTTCAAACACATTCAATTTGGTAAAATCAATCGCGGGAAAGTTTCCAGTATTATTACATTTATCAACATTCCAAGCATATTGACTGACCACATTTTCTACACTCCCCGCCGTTCTTACAACAGACATTCCCAAACTTGATTGTCTAAAACATAAATTGTCTGCTGGTGTGCCTATGTCAATATCGCAATTGAAACTATCCGCGGCGATAGATGACGGAAGCAATGCGGAAAATCTAGCAACTAACCCCATACCACTTCTATATTTGGCTCGTTCAATAGTCGTAATCTGTGCCGTTGAATTACCTAAGGCGGATGTCGTTAAAACCGCCATTGAATTAGCAGATAAGTTTTTTTTTATTTATGACTAGTATTAAGCCATTGAACTTTTTGTTTATTTCTTGTGCTTCTCCTTAATGGTGCTTTTACTTCCTCTGTCGCGGTTTCTTCTTGTGGCACTTCTTTCTTTTCTTTGATAAACTTATTAACAATAACGGCTCCAATCTTGCTTAATTGTCTTAGTTTGATATTTGTTATTATTCCCCCATGGTCGTTGTAAATCTGTTCAAGCAATTTATACTTATCCTCTCTGCTAGCCCTTTTCCCTAATGTTTGATATTTGTTTTCTTCTTCTCCGTTTTCACTTTCCATTTCATTAATATTGTTTAAATTCAAACATAAATCTATCTTTCTTCTTAACTCCTCTAATTCTGTTTTAATTCCTTCTGCCTTAATTTCTTCGGGGTCGGCCACATTAACCCAACTATAACTAAAACTAGTAAGCATATCACCATGACCAAGAACATTTGAAACCCATGTATTAAAATTCTCTATTTTCGGATTGGCAAAATTACTATATGACAAACTAGCATATAGTTTCCGCAACATACTGCTTTTCTGTGTGTATTCCGAAAGCCAAGGAAAGATTTTGATAATTCTTTTATTTAGTTCATTGTTTTTTTGTTTATCAAGCACGCCTTCTTTGTTGATGATAACCGCTTTTTTCTTTTTGAAATGGTTCCTTATTGAATTTACTTGTTCAATTACGAATTCAGGAGTAAAAAGGACGACAGGTCTCTCAGTCCAATTCTTTTCTTGTCCTTCTCTCTTTTTTGCTAAATTATTTACCCTCAACCAACTTGGCCCGTTTATCTGGTATCAACTCATATGTGTTTTTGTTAAATATTTCCACGGGCCTCGCTCCAATTGCTATCATCAAAGCAAGTAGTTTAAGATAAGGGTCGTTACTTAATATCATATCGTTCATTTTAGCCATTACATCACGAACATCAATTTGTATTTTTTGTTCATTTTTGGCTTTGACATCTTTCTTATACCCCTCAACAATATCAATCCGCTCGTCTTCATTCAGATTAAAATACTTATCCAGTTTGCTCATTTCATATACCTTTTCACTTTGATAAGGTTCTATTGCTTTTTTTCTTACCTCAGAAAGTCGTTGTCTTCTGCTGTTCAAATTAGGATACACGATAGCGTATTTCGGGTATATGGCTTTTAGTGCCTCAAGTGCCTCTTCATCACCCGTTGGTGTGCTAAATAGCGATATAATGGCATTATGAAAGGCGATACTTGGTTTCAACTCACTATCGTAGAAGTTGGACACGACTTCATAAATTTTATTTTCTGTAGTAGCAACTCTTAACTGCCTAACAAATTTTCTATCGTCTTCGTTCCACATCCTCAGTGTATAATAGACAAGTCCTATATTTTTATAAATCAAAATTAAACATTTTTTTCGGACGGCTGAAGTCAGTCGGTTATGGCCCTTATATGGTCCTTCATGAAGATCTTCTAATTTTTTCGGACCCCATCAAAAAAATAAGGACTTTATATCAAAAAACAAGGACGACTTATAAGAAGATTTCCAATGAAATTCTATTTACTATTTACTTTATTATTTTACTTACTTATTTTGAATGAATTTTAAAGAAAATATAAATAAATAAAGATATAATATAAAGAGATTTATTGAATAAAACGACTTCCTGCCCGTCCTTAAAAATGTACTTAAAACTTAAATTTTTTGACAGGCCAATTGAAAAAAAAAATTATAAAATAACTTTTTTGTCAAGTCAATAGAACCTAACCCAAAAATAAGTAAGTTTTTTCGGACCCCTTTTTAAGCCTCGTTTATTTATAAAAACTCTTACTATTAATTTCAAAGAACTTAAAACTTATTTCCTAGAAAAAAGGGACTTTTTGCTCAAATTAATAATAAGACTTATTATAGATAAAATAACACTCCTATTAAAAGAAGACCAAAAATAAAAAAGGGATAAGATCCAAAAAAAATTATCTTTTTTTTAGTTTTTTCAATTTTTTTTGATTTTTTCAAACTTTTTTGGAAAAAAAATAAACATTTCAAAAAAAATAAGGACTTTGAAAAAAAAAGAATGACACTTTATAAGAGTTATTTCGTCGTATCTAGCCTTATTCTAATGTTTAGAAAATAAGGACACCAAGAAGCATCATTTAATGGAAATAAAAAAAAGGATTTTTTTTTTTGCCGATCGTAATCATATCGTTAGCCCTGTATCGGATACACCAATTTCGGACAAAGTGGTCACTTTTGTCATTTTGTCAAAAGCAAAAAGCAAATTGTTCTCCTTTTGTATGTTCATCTTAATAGTGTGGGCTACCGCCGCGTCCATTAGTGTGGGCTACCGCCGCGTCCATTAGTGTGGGCTACCGCCGCGTCCATTAGTGTGTGTGTGTGTTTGATGATCATTTATGTGTTGCGGACCTGTCCATTCGTGTATTAAATACAAGCACAGAAAAGACGAAAAACACACACAGGAAAACAGAAAAACACACACAGGAAGCATAAAACATACCTTTGTTTTACAAAAATACGGAAAACAAAGCACACTAAGGCTTATTTAGACAAAATAACTACAAACCATATTTAAACGAAGTTTAATATATATTTTTATGAAATAAAAATATGGTTTGTAGTTATTTTGTCTAAATAAGCCTTAGTGTGCTTTGTTTTCCGTATTTTTGTAAAACAAAGGTATGTTTTATGCTTCCTGTGTGTGTTTTTCTGTTTTCCTGTGTGTGTTTTTCGTCTTTTCTGTGCTTGTATTTAATACACGAATGGACAGGTCCGCAACACATAAATGATATATATATGTATATATATGTATGTATGTATGTATATATATATATGTATATAAATATATGTATATATATACATATATATATATATACATATAAACCATCCAGCCAAGACTATGAATTCTGCCTGGATGGTATTCATGTGTGTGTGTGCGTGTGTGTGTGTGAATTTGTGTGTGTGTGTGTGTGTGTGTGTTTGTTTGTGCGTTTCTCTCTCTCTCTCTCTCACACACACACACACACACACACACACACACACTCTCTCTCTCTCTCTCTCTCTCTTTCTTTCTTTCTTTCTCTCTCTCTCAATCTCTCTCTCTCTCTCTCTCTCTCTCTCTCTCTAAACACGCAAATTCTCTCTTTATTTGTGTGTTTATGTGTATGCATGTGTATGTATGTTTATGTGTATGTGACACGCAAATTCTCTCTTTATTTGTGTGTTTATGTGTATGCATGTGTATGTATGTTTATGTGTATGTCTATGTATGTGCGTGTGTGTGAGTGAGCGTGGTGTGTGTCTGTGTGTGTGTCTGTGTGTGTGTCTGTGTGTTTGTGTGTGTGTGTGTGTGGAGAGAGAGAGAGAGAGATTTGTTGTTGTTGTTGCTGTTCTCTCTCTCTCTCTCTCTCTCTCTCTGTCTCTCTCCCTCGGCGTACGTGTAGAAAAATTGTGTATGTGTTCAACTTGAATAATCCATCAACCTCCTCCCCCCCCCCCTAAAAAATCCCTCTGACATATTAATATCTCTTTCATTTTGTTTGTTTGTTTGTAAAATTACTGCTGTTCATTGAATAAAATCCTTTCGACTCGCTCTCTGCACTGCCCTACCACTTCATCATGTCGTTACAAATTATGCTCCACTCATACTACCGGTATTAATATCTCTTTACGAAAGCCGGCCACTGTTTTATATAATAATGCAATGAAAATACTTGCCACTCATAGGGCTGAGACTGGAAGACGAAGACTCTCAGATCATCTAGTCTATAAATTGAAACGCACGTGCTGCGGACATCCGCGCCACCAGCTTCCAGCAATTGCTTGCAGGATCGTACCGCTCCATCGACGACAAATATTTACCTCTGTAATCTTGACCGCCCATGGCATAGATTCGACCATCCAACACAGAGGCAGCAACACTATTGCGCTCTCATGTCATGGAAGCCACCACCTCCCAACTGTTCAATCTGGGATCGAAGCGCTCCACTGAAGACAAGCATGAAGTACCATCCCAGCCCCCCAAGGCGTACAGGTATCCGTTACATGCAACGGCGGCACACTGACTTCTCTTGCTGTTCATGGATGCCACCAGTTTCCATGTGTTGTTCACCGGATCGTACCTCTCCACAGTCCTGCTTATCTGCTCTCCATCGAGCTTACCTCCCACAACATAGAAAAAGCCATGCAGCACTGCTCCTGCAGCGCAGTAGCGACGATAGGTCATCGGAGCTACATATTGCTGGTCACTAGCTCCCGCGCAAAAGCTAGTCACAGAAGAAAGTTTTGAATTGCCATCGTTGCCTCCTGCCACATACAGCCTGCCGTTAAGTAAACCCACTGCACAGCCATCTCGTGCCGTAGTCAAAGGAGCGACTACATCCCAGCACCCGCTCTTGGGACTGAAGCACTCCACTGAAGAACGCACCTTTTCATCCTTACCTCCGATCGCATATACCTTTCCGTCCAGCACCGCGCTTGCAAGCCCCCATCGCTTGCAATTCATAGATGTCACTGCCTCCCACCTTTCTTTTTTCACGTCGTATCTTTCAACTGTAGCTGAATGCGAACTCGGGTCGCGGCCCACTTTTGACTTGCCACCCAACACGTAGATGCCTGCATCACGCTTGGGTACCATCCTCACCTCCGGATCTTCGCTTGACGTCTCCGTCTTCAACAGCTCCACGCAAGTGCGGACCCGCTTCACCTTCACCTTGACTTTGACCTCGCTCCTACCCTCCAGCTCCGCGACAGTGTCTTGGTGTTTCCCAATCATAACGTGGAGGTTGCCCAGTTGCTTGAAGAGCACATCTACTCCCTCTCCTTTGCTTCGCTGGATCTTGGTTGCCAGTGCTGCTGCCTCCTTCTCTAGCCCTTCGATGTCTGCCTTGCGCTGTGCGATCTCATGCGCCAGGCTCTCCCTCGCTTCCAGCGTCCAGACCCTCCACAGTCTCTTGCAGACACGTTACTGACAAGCTGCCTCGCGCACGGTCCAGCGATAACTCGTAAACATCTGCACCAGGCTTCTCTTCCGCAAAGCGAGACACTCTCTGCTCGCGGCCTCCCGCCAGCTTCTTGAGCTGCTCTAACAGGGGCAGCAGCGATGCACAGAGCTTGACAGTGTGCGGGTCGTGCACGACGTCACGCAAAGCTGCTGCAGATGCAACCATGGGGACGTCGTCGTCGTCGTCCAGGCTGCGAGCAGAGGAACTGAATGACGAGGACCAAGTGGAAGTGGAAGGGTGCGAGGGAGACGAGGAAGTGCTGCACTTCTTTCTTTTCGGCATATTGGTTGGTTGGATGGAGGCGCTGGTATTCCTTAAGCAAGGCACAAGTCGCATTCACTCACATTCACTAATTCACATTCACTCACTCAATCACACTCACTCACTCACTCACTCAATCACTCTCACTCACTCACACTCACTTACTCACACTCATGCACTCACTCACTCGCTTACTCGCTCACTCGCATTCACTCACTCCACTCACTCGCTCGCTCGCATTCACTCACTCCACTCGCTCACTCGCTCGCTCACACACTCACACACACACTAACTCACTCACTCAAAGATTGAAGCACTCGATCTCTCTCTCTCTCTCTCTCTCTCTCTCTCTCTCTCACACACACACACACACACACACACTCGCTCTCTCTGTATACATGGATAAATTCAGGAAATCCAGTGCATACCTTTTATATTATATTACATACATATATATATATATATATATATTACATATATATATATAATATATTATATATATATATATATTTGTATTTGTATTTATATTTATTTTTATATTTATATTTATATTTATATTTATATTTATATTTATATTTATATACAAAGCTTAAGGGACACGTTTTTGAAGGGCAAGAGAGTAGACTGCAAGTCTGACAAACAGCACAACGCCAGTGAAAAGCCCATCCAGAAAGGAGCCGGTCAAGCACGCCCACTTGCTGTGTTTGAAGGTAGCGCGCAAACAAAGTTTGTAGCAGTTCTTTGCAAAAAAAGCAAACGAAATCGATACACACAAGAAACTTCAAAACAAAAACCTAATACACAAAAAGAGTGCTTGACCGGTTCCTCTCTACCTCAGGAAGGAGCCGGTCAAGCACGCCCACTTGCTGTGTTTGAAAGCCGCAAAAAAAGTGTGTATCACTTCGAACGTTAGCAAAATGCCCCCAAAAGGTGAACTAATGCCAAAGTAAATGCCTGGAACCTTGGCTTTGCCAATTGTTTTGCATATTTCGACTAACCCGCAATACGTAAACCCCAGATTTGCAAAGTTATCCTTTCAAGTAAGTAACACCCACTCACTCGCTCGCTCACTCACTCGCTCGCTCGCTCACTCACTCAATCGCTCGCTCGTTCGCTCACTCGCTCGCTGATCGCGAGTTAGTGAGCGGCGAGTGAGCGGGTGTGTTAGTGAGTGAGTGAGTCAGTGAGCGAGCGAGCGAGTGAGTGAGCGAGTGAGCGAGAGTGAGCGAGCGAGTGAGTGAGTGAGTGAGCGAGTGAGTGCACGCGGCGTGAGTGAGTGAGCGAGCAAGCGAGTGAAGTGAGTGAGTGAGTGAGTGAGCGAGTGAGTGAGTGAGTGAGCAAGTGAGTGAGCGAATGAGCGAGTGAGTGAGTGAGCGAGTGAGCGAGTGATCGTGTGAGTGAGCAACTGAGTGAGCGAGTGAGGGTTTGAGTGAGCGAGCGAGTGAGCGAGCGAGAAAGTGAGCGAGCGAGTGAGTGAGCGAGTGAGTGAGTGAGTGAGTGAGTGAGCGAGTGAGTGAGCGAGTGAGCGAGCGAGTGAGTAAGCGAGTGAGCGAGCGACTGAGCGCGAGTGAGTGAGTGAGCGAGTGAACGAGTGAGTGAGTCAGCGAGTTTTTGAGTGAGTGAGTGAGCGAGCGAGTTAGTGAGCGAATGAGTGAGCGAGTTACTAGTGAGCGAGTGAGTGAGCGAGTTCGTGAGCGAGTGAATAGGCGAGTGAGCGAGTAAGCGTGTGAGTGAGCGAGTGAGCGAGCGAGTAAGTGAGTGAGTGAGCGAATGAGTGAGTGAGCGAGTGAGTGAGCGAGTGAGTGCACGCGACGTGAGTGAGCGAGCAAGCGAGTGACCGAGTGAGTGAGCGAGCAAGCGAGTGAGTGAGCGAGTGAGTGAGTGAGCGAGCAAGTGAGTGAGTGAGTGAGTGAGTGAGCGAGCAAGTGAGTGGTGAGTCAGCGAGTTTTCGAGTGAGTGAGTGAGCGAGCGAGTTAGTGAGCGAGTAACTAGTGAGCGAGTGAGTGAGCGAGTTAGTGAGCGAGTGATTATGCGAGTGAGCGACTAAGCGTGTGAGTGAGCGAGCGAGTAAGTGAGTGAGTGAGTGAGGGAGTGAGCGAGTGAGTGAGCGAATGAGTGAGTGAGCGAGTGAGTGAGCGAGTGACTGCACGCGACGTGAGTGAGGGAGCAAGCGAGTGAGCAAGTGAGTGAGCGAGCAAGCGAGTGAGCGAGTGAGTGAGCGAGTGAGTGAGTGAGCGAGCAAGTGAGTGAGTGAGTCAGCGAGTTTTTGAGTGAGTTAGTGAGCGAGCGAGTGAGTGAGCGAATGAGTGAGTGAGCGAGTGAGCGAGTGAGTGCACGCGACGTGAGTGAGCGAGCAAGCGAGTGAGCGAGTGAGTGAGCGAGCAAGTGAGTGAGCGAGTGAGCGAGTGAGTGCACGCAACGTGAGTGAGCGAGCAAGCGAGTGAGCGAGTGAGTGAGTGAGCAAGTGAGTGAGTGAGTGAGGAGCAAGCAAGTGAGTGAGTGAGCGAGTGAGTGAGTGAGCGAGTGAGTGAATGAGTGAGCGAGCGAGTGAGTAAGCGAGTGAGCGAGCGAGTGAGTGAGCGAGTTAGTGAGCGAGTGAATAGGCGAGTGAGCGAATGAGCGTGTGAGTGAGCGAGTGAGCGAGCGAGTAAGTGAGTGAGTGAGTGAGTGAGCGAGTGAGTGAGAGTGAGCTAGTGATTGAGTGCGTGAGCAAGTGAGTGAGATTGCGAGTGAGTGAGTGAGTGAGTGAGCGAGCGAGTTAGTCAGTGAGTGAGTGAGCGAGCGAGCGAGTGAGTGGGCAAGCGAGTGAGTGAGTCAGTGAGCGAGCGAGTTAGTGAGCAAGTGAGTGAGTGCGTGAGTGAGCGAGTGAGCGAGACAATGGGTGAGTAAGCGAGCGAGTGAGTGATTGAGTGACCAAATCACCAAATCACCAAATCATCAAATCACACCAAATCACCAAATCACCAAATCACTGAATCAAACTAAATCACCAAATCACTAAATCACCGAATCAGCGAGCGAGTGAGTGAGCGAGCGAGTGAGTGAGTGAGCGATCGAGTGAGTGAACGAGTGAGAGAGAGCGAGCGAGTGAGTGAGTGAGTGAGCGATCGAGTGAGTGAACGAGTGAGAGAGAGAGCGAGCGAGTGAGTGAGTGAGTGAGTGAGCGAGCGAGTTAGTGAGTGAGTGAGCGAGTGAGCGAGCGGGTGAGTGAGCGAGTGATTGAGTGAGCGTGTGATCGAGTGAGTGAGTGAGTGCGTGGGTGAGTGAGTTAGTGCGTGCGTGGGTGAGTGAGCGAGCGAGTGAGTGAGTGAGTGAGCGATTGAGTGAGCGACTGAGCAAGTGAGTGAGCGAGTGAGTGCGTGAGCGATTGAGCGAGCGAGATTTATATAGTCAGTGAGCGAGCGAGATAGTCAGTGAGCGAGTGAGTAAGGGAGTGGATAGATAGATAGATAGATAGATAGATAGATAGATAGATAGATAGATAGATATCTTCACATCCGCACAATGTTGTACAATGGTGTTTGCACGATGCTTTCACATCTGCACAATGTTGCACAATTGTAATATACATCCGCACAATGGTTGACCGCGGTGCGGTTTGCCACGTTTCGCTACAGATTTTTATAGATCTATCTAAATAGATAGATAGATAGATAGATAATTAGATAGATAGATAGATAGATAGATAGATAGATAGATAGATAGATAGATAGATAGATAGATAGATAGATAGATAGATAGATAGAGATAGATAGACAGACAGACAGATAGACAGATAGATAGATAGATAGATAGATAGATAGATAGATAGACTCATGATAGATAGATACATATGAGATAGATGAGTAGAAACTTTCAACCCCCCCGGAAATCGCATTTTGACAGTGAATTCCTCAAATCTGCTAAGTATTTGTCCCGCGCCCTTAGTTCTTTGGCAAAAGTACTGCATATAAGAATGCATCAAATATTGAACCTGGCTTTCAGCAGCATTGAATAAATCGATTTCATCATCGAGTCGTTGAAAGGTATGTAGCAGTCATTCTGATATCTACTCTATTATCTCCGCACGCGGTTGGAAGGTCAGCTGTGACTTGAAAATATTAATTGATAAGCAGACTACTCTGACAAGTATCATTGTACGTTGGTAGTTAGACTCTGCATACCGTTATATCCGTACTAGTAGTTATAGGTAAAGAGTAATTACCCATAGAGCTTTTGCAGAAGCTTCCGGGATGGATCCGACGATAGCAGAAGGTATGGAAAGATTGACGAACAATTAAACTGCATCGAAACGAAGGTTAGTACCAGCAGGGAGCTGATAAAGATGAGAGGAAATGCCGCAAGAAGGGCAGTGAGAAGAGAAGAACACAGAGCCACCAACTTGAGAGGATCAAACCAACGGCGTTCGTGTCGCCATTGACGCTGCCACGGATGCAGAACCCCCTTTACTGCAAGGGCTTTTGGAATCTCTTGCAGTACTTCTTGTTCCTTGCCTCCTAACTGCTTTGTAGGGATAGCCGAAGTGATGGGTAGTTGCCCTTAATTAAATTATGTTAATACTGATTGCTAGTTATTATGACATTTCTGGTACTGGTGGCTACCTTTTTAGGTATTGCTTATTATCATTAAATATTAGTAATATCATTCAACATCAAGCTGTGTTAATATATATCATGTGACCTTCCTGTTGAACGTTTTGATTTCTTAGAAAGTTGGGCCGGTTGTCGTCACAATGGCTATGCCGGCCCACCCGGTATATAATGGCAATACTGATCGTTCCGGTCTGTCGGTTAATCTTGGTCTGGAGATTACGGAGTCCCTTCTTTAGGTATTCATCAGTCTTCATATCGTTAGTAACAGTTTATCTTTTTATTAAATATCCTACTATCGTAACAATCTGGAGTCGCTAATGCAATAAACAGGGTATGGAAATTTTCCTCTGTTTCTCGGAATTCTGCGGAAAAGAGTGTGAGTTTGGATACAACCCCAAGTGATAAATACACAACAAATTCTTATTAAAAGTCTCTATGGCTGCAAACAGCCCTAACTCCTAAGAGTAGGTGAAATACCAGTAAATAGCTGAGAGGTCACTTCGTTTATTTACGTTGATTTCTACTGGTTTGCAGACTTGGTTTGCAAAGTACGATCTTGGTTGAACGTAGATTGTGAGTAGCTGTTAGGCGAAACTTGAAGTTAAATGTGCAAAGTACTTGAAGGTGGCTTCAAGTTCAAGTCATTGTTGTTCAAGTGGAAGTCCTGAACTTTCATTTGGGAAAGTCTTTCTGAGCATAATGGCTGTGCACGCAGTGCACGGCAAATATCATTTTTATGTTCACTTGACTGTGTTCCCCAAAATTCACCGATTTTGCTGCTTTCGGCATATCATGGGGAAAAGGCAGCCGAGAAGGGGAACTTGATAGCATTTGCTGTAAAAACTTCGATTAAATCGTTTGAAGTTCCCTGGACGAAATCGAAAGCTAGTTAGTGAAGTCGAAACGTCTTGCAGAGGAGAATCTAACGGATCTGTCAAAAACAGTAAAATGTAAACGGTAGTGGTTTTGGCAGGTCGTTAAAGTGTTCAGTCTGATAGCTCCCCCCCACCCCAGACCTAACGGTTGAGTAGAGTTGTGTATTAAGACCGGAGGTCTAGCCTTACGAGCTCAAAGGAAAAGTAACAAAAGGAATTTAATAAACGATATTGAACACAACAGGTTCAAAGCTAACAGCCACTTCTTAAGTAGAAAGGGTTGTCAGAACTGAACCCAAACAACAAGCCAAAGGGAAAACACCGGTCAAGCCGGATGTCCCTTTGACCGGTTCATCTGACACGTTGCGTTACGTCCGTAACCTGCACAAATGCCAAAACATATCACCAAAACACAACCCATAAGTGCAATTTCCCTTATTTAGCCTTAAATATCCCACTCACGGAAAAAAGGCCAAATTTCACGGAATTTCCGTGATTTTTATCCAAACTTCAAACGGATACTACCGGTGCTGTAGAAGGATCGGGTCAACGCTATTAATGTGGGAGATTATTCCATATTAATGCTACACATTCGCGTAATCTGCATTTTAATAATCATCACCACGCCGGTAAATGGTTAAGTGTAAAATCTAGGTTTTAAGGTCCTATGGGATTTAAGCTTCCTAGCTAATCCTCCATATTCCTTACCCTAATACATCACTAAAACCGGATATATTAATCAGAACCGGAAATGTAATAAGAATTTATCTTATAATACATTTAATAACAAGAACTTACTTCCCAGAGTAAATTCTCGTAAAGTCCCAATAGCGTAAAAACCATGTAGTATACCGTGGGTGTTACAGTTGCGTACAGGGTGAGTGACTAACGATTGGTCAGTGACTTGTCTCAGAAAAAAAGTAGGAGAAAAGAGAAAGATGAGTCTCTTTAAACCCAGGAGGAGGATGAAAAAGAAGTGCGTCGATGTGTAGCGAAGTGTAGACGGAGATCAGCCGGGGCCGGATATCGAGATGCGGAAGCGGGAGCGAGACAATTGAGGCGCAGTAGCGATGCGATGATATCGGGGAGCTGACGTCGAGCCGTAGGAAGCTAGGTGGCCATGTATCGCACAGCCGAGATGAACCAAATTTAATGCACCAATTATGCCATGCCAATATAATCACTGAGGTGTTCAGATTCGATGAGGATGATTGTTGACCTGCAGGCATAAAAGGCGACCAAGGACTTACAGGGATACTCTGGTCGTGGCGTAGCTTGTCTAGGGACAATGGCGGCCAAGTGGGAAAAGCGCTGGGCTGTGGCGGGTGAAGCCGGTACGATGTGTAAAACCCACTTGAGAGTGTTGAGGTGGCTATTCCTTCGATGTAGCTTGTTTACCTTTCTGGAAGACATGAAGCGGGAAGGATTCGCCGGTGATGAGAGGGCCTTTGCGACTCTTAAGAACGCTGGCGGGAAGTCGGCCTTTGTCTTTGTTGGTCTTGTGAGAGCGCCACTCGATGTGTCGATGAACGACTTGATCGTTTGTTGTGTCGAAGAGAAGGGGCTTCCAGTGGGCCAAGGGATTACCCCAGCGTTGGATAGTGGTTTGGTCCTTTGTATCTTCGTAGATGGGACGGAAGAGAGGGTTCTTGTCTGAGGTCGTACCGAGCTGGTGAACTACGAGGTCGTTTTCCTCGTTCTCTGGGTCCTCGTCTAAAACGATGCCAAGTTTAACCTGATCGCGGTCGATGAATGCTACGACTTCGCCGATGGTGTAGTTGACTGAGTCGTCGTCGTGATCGTCTACTGCGATTGTGTTGAGCGGGGCGAGGCCGTCAGTGGGTGCAGTATACGGAGCGAGGTGTGAGCGGTCATGCGTTTCAATACCTTGTTGGTCTTGAGATGACGCAGCTTGAAGCAGTTTGAGCTGACCTGCTCAACGGTGGTGTAGGGGCCGTCGAACTGATGAACGGAGAAGGCTGGAATTCCTTGCTTGGAAGGCTTGGGGCGGTAGACGGAGACTGTGTCGTTTACTTTTGATTACTTGACAGCCTCGCGGCGGCCTTTGTTCTTTTGAGCGACGGACCGGGGCGGGTAACGGTGGTGTACGCGCTGACGTAAGTTGTGACAGCGGTGCGGGCGCTGTTTAACAGTGCGATCTGTCCGGCCGACTGTATTGACAGTGTCGGTGATGCGTCGAGGGCGGCGCTGGAAGCAGTAGCGCGGACATTGACAATCTCCGGCGAGTCGAAGAAATCCAACGTGCAGCGGGGCTTGCGGGCGAGCATTCCTTCAAAGGCAGTTGTGCCGGTTGCTGTAGATACGTATGTGTTCTGAGCGAAGGAGAGAAGGGATGATGCTGGGCCAGTTGGTCTTTTCTGCCTTAGGGAGAGACTGGATAGCCGTGCGGATAGCTTTGTGGCGACATTCAACGTAGCCGAGTTGATGATGCGAGTAGGGCGCGGTGGTGAGCCATTCGAGGCCGGCTACGCTGCAAAATCGTTTGGCCAACGTGCCAACGAAAGAACTATGATAATCGGAGGTGGACTCCGGAAAACCAAAGATGTAGGCCCATCGATTGAGGATGAGTTCCACTGTTTCTTCCACGGATGTGGAGACGCATGGGATAAATTGGAGAAATCCCGAGAAAAGATCGACGATGGTCAGTATGTACTGAGAGGTGACGCCCGATGTGAACGTGATCGAGGCCGATGCCCTGTCCTTGATGCGTCCATGTGAGCGATGAATATCGGCCAGCGCGTTACACGCCAGCAGATCATCAACGCACAACGACAGGACATGTACAGCTTCACGGCCCCTCTCTGGATCGAAGACGTCATCTCAGTCTCCGCCGGCTCAGCCGAACTGATCCTCCGACAAGGTATCGCAGTCACCGTTGACCCCGATCAATCTTCAGTCAAGGTTTATGTCCCAGGAGCTACGCCGTCCCCTCATCAATTACGCCCACCTCATGCAGAACCACGCTAAAGCGCCGACACTCGTCCCCTTTATCAAGGAGCGCTACATTTGGTTCCGCACAGATGGTACGGATATC
The DNA here is from genome assembly GCA_019918135.1 of Paulinella micropora. Classification (NCBI taxonomy): domain Eukaryota; phylum Cercozoa; class Imbricatea; order Euglyphida; family Paulinellidae; genus Paulinella; species Paulinella micropora. The sequence goes on from WBZZ01003948.1 coordinate 64,408, forward strand.
ATGCACCATGACGTCCTTGCCGCCCTCCGTGACTACCACTTTTGCCAACTAGCCCACGCCCGCTAACCACTGCGATGTAGCAACGAGAGGATAGATGTAGTGTTGTTCCATTCCAAGTCCATGTACGAGCCAGACGAGGTTGTCGTCAAGGAATAAGATCTTGCGGCATTGCTCGACGATCGTCTGTGGAATAGTTTCATCGGGGACGCAATGAACCAAGTCTTGAGGCATGAGCAGTGCGAAGGGCTTGCAGAGAGCAAACACATCGCGGGCAACCATCGGGGAGCGTTCAGCAGAGGGAATGACAATGGCCAAGTCCCATGGGGCTTGAATGCTACGTAGAGTGGGGCCGCCGCGGAGGATCCGGCAAGATAGGGACTTGAGACGGGTATCCAGGGCCGCGTGCGTGCCTTCTGAATCAACTGCTAACCAAAGGATAGAGCCTGCTCGGGGTGCCGGAATGGTGGATAAGAGCTGGAGAGTCGCCTCGGCTTCGCCAATCAAGGTGGGCTGGCCGGGGGCGATGCAAGGGACACGTGAGAGACCGTCGGGGATTTGGTTTTGCTTACCTGGTAGGTATTCGACTTTGAATCGAATCGTCTGAAGGTGCTCCAAAACCCAGTTGACGACCATGGGGCTGCGAGCGTGCCATAGCCACAAAAGGGGCTGGTGGTCTGTGATAATGGTGAGTTCGTGATCGCTGGCATCGATGTAGTAGCGGCACTGTGGAATACCGTAGATGATGCCGTAGGCTTCACGAACGTAGGTTGCCCATCGTGTTTGCGTGTCTGTAAGCTTCTGGGAGAAGTACTGGATGACCGGAGCGTTGCGCTCTGGGCCATTATGAAGTGCGCCGCCAATGCCGATCTGGCTTGCGTCCGTCCGGAGGTAGAGTCGTTGCGACGGCTCATACTTTACCAGAATGGGGGAGCGTAGTGAGGACACGGCGGAGCTTCTTCATGCATTTCCGCTCGTCTCGGGTCAGGTAAGGGGCACCGGAGGGCCGAGCGTGAGTGGATTTGAGAAGGTTGGTCAAAGGTGCCACTAATCGGGAATAGTCAGGGATATGGGCTTGGATGAAGTTGGTCATACCTAAGACTGATCGGACTTCGGAAACGTTGGATGGGTCGGCCAGCTTGAGAATAGCGTCGACCTTGGAAGAATCTGCTGCGATACCTTTCTTGCTGCAGCGTTCGCCCAGAATGTTGAGCTCGCGATAGCCTAAACGTAGTTTCCGGGCCGAACCGTGGAGGCCGGAGTCTCGCATGGCTTGAAAGATGCATCGGAGCTCGCGAAGATAGGTATCGAAGTCGTTGGAGCCGTCTGTGACGTCGTCGAGGTAGGCAGAAGCGGATTTATTCCAAAAGTCCAGATGGTTGAAGGACTTATCCATAGCGCGTTGAAAGTCTCCTGGGGCGCGGTGAACACCTTGAGGCATGAAATTAGGAACTAGGAGTCCTAAGGGTGTCCAAACAGCGAGAATATCGCGGCTACCGTCATCTAGATTGAGTCTCAGGTGCGTGAAGTCGTCGACCATGTCGATAGAACTGAGATAGTGCCATCCCGCGAAGCGTATTGATCCGGGTTGGGTAAACCTGGCACAGGCAGGTGGAGGTTGTCTTTGGCACCGCGTTAGTCGTAGACGTTGCGTATGTCGCGGATGACCTCCTTTGCTTAGTCTTCAAACTTTCCTACGGCAGGCTCGACTAGCCCAGGCGCAATTTGCAGAGGCCATGGACCAGAGGCCGGCTGTAAGAACGTCCATCGCCCAGCCTTTAAGGTATTGTTATGCCGCGGGAGTCCAATTTGGGAATTGCGCCACAATTGGTTTAGCTCTCGGTTTGAGGATGAGCGACACGACCGTGTGATTGAAGACACCTGCTTTATCTTGGAAGACATCGTCGAATTCTCCGAGGAGGGCCCATAGAAGTCGTTGTTGTTCTGCAGTGAGGCCGGAGTTGACGACTTCAGGTGCATATTTGGGCGCAGGCGGCGCGGTAAGTTTGGCGGCCTGTTTGTCTAGAAAGTCGCGGCAAAGTCTCTCAGAAATGAAAATCCACGGGGTGGTCTGTGTTCCACTAAGCGTAGTTGCCGTACAGTAAAGCATGCGCGTGTCCGGGCATGTTGCAGCGAGCTCCGCCATGGCGGGATCGAAGTATGGAGGATCTGTTACAGCAAGGACTGTGACTTCCCGGTGGGGAAGAGCCATGGTGGAAGTATCCGGCGGTAAGAATAGAGCGGTGTCTGGAGAGGGCTCCAGACTTGATGGTCACGCCCGACCCTGTTTGGTATTCAATCGCTGCTGGTGTCCGGTACCAGACCGAGCATACATGTAGAAGTGGCGGCGCTGCGTTGGAGCCGCAAAGCGATGCTGTGGGCGCGGAGGTGGCTTATAGTTCGGGTTTTGGACAGGCCGAGGGGCTATCTGACCATAATGGGCAATGCGGCCCTGTTGGCTGGTCCGATAGACCCGGTCGGGTTGATACTTGCCACCTATTGGGTCCGCTTAGCGCGTTGCACGTGTTTGCGGTTCTTCTTGTAGCGGGGGTTACCACCAAGACTACTGTTGAAAGCTGGTCGAGCTGGTTTCGGTTTAGGCTTGCGTCTCCCTGTAGCGCCAGTAGTGTCGATGTGAAGGCAATCGCCGTAGCCACACTTGCACCACACTTGATGTGTCTTGTTGGGGTGAAGTGCTTGCCATGCGAAAATGCCGTCGCGGACATTATAGGCGAACTGGTGACTGTTGAGTGATGGTACGGTATCTATTGAACACCAAATAGGGTCTACACTATTTTTCCCCTTGATGACTAGTTCAGCGAGTCTCCGCCAAACGCGCTCTTTGTCTTGCCACACCGTTGATGGCTCCTGATGCGTTGAAGAAATCGCGATCCAAAGAGTACGGGATGATGAGGCCACAGTTGCTGAAGTAGTTGAGATCCGAAAGGATCTCCCGTCGTAAGTAGATGTGTAGGCTGGGGTTAATAGCGGAAAGCCAAAATGATGGCTGTGTAGGTGGATCGGAGGGCTTGCTACCTACGCAGTGTTTAGCTGTGCAAATACACGATGGTAAATGGGGCGTAAGGCATGTTTTACGTGAAGCGCGGAAGGCAAAGAGGCCATCGGGAAGATCTTGTCGGGTACCGGCGTCGAAGTCTGGTTCGCGTTGGAGAAAAGGCTTACCCGTTCGTTGTCCGACATCGATCCAATGGGCCAAGTTGTACCAGAGGTAGCGTTGCTGATCCGGGTCTAGCTTGTCTGTAAGGTAGGCTGTAGCCGCGTTGAGTCCGCCAGAGGAGACGCAACAAATCCAGTCCATGTGCGCGTAAAAGTTGAGCTGCTTCAAAATCTTAAGGCGCATGTCCGTTCGTAGATCGGGGTTGATGGCAGCAAGACGGAACATACCTGGGTAGATAGGCTGAGGGGCTGGTTCGAGAGGTGCGTACTTCGTTTCGAGCCATTCCGCTTGTTGTCTTGGTGCATGGCGTGGGATGACGGTGAAGTCGCTGCAGTTGAGAGACGATGAAGATGTGGCCGCAGGTGGTTGGCTACTTGCCGGGTTGGGCGAGTCCGGTTTTGACTCGCCGTCGTCGTCGTCTCGTCTCCGGTACGGAGTCGGCGGTCTGGTGTTACAGGCTGTCTTTGAGACTTTAGGTGGAGTAGGTGCAGGCTGCGTGCTTGCAGTACTCAGTGTAGCGGGTGTCGGAGCGGGGACTGATCCCGAAGTGTTGGTAGGCGTGGGGCCCGAACTAGAGCTCGAACTGCTAGAGTTGGCGCCGGAAGTTGGGGCGAGTGCCGCGTCGTCGAGCATTTCGACGTCGATCGGGTGGGCACTGGATCCCGGTAGTCCGGTCTGTCCATCCGGGATCATGCACACGTCGAATCCAGTGTCGATGAACATCCCCTGGGGGGAAGCCGATGCGGTAGTGTCCGCGTGTTTCCAGTGGACTCAGCGTGTGGATCGGGTGGGGCAGATTCAGAAGTGCCTCGGCTTGAAGATCCGACTGAGACATTTTCATTTCGCAATAGAACTTGCGGAGGCGTTCTGTAGTTTCAGCTGCCTTCAGATTGATCCAGCGGCCAGTGTTTGTATGTTGATCCACCGGTAGTGACGATTCTGCGTTCCACGGCGCCCATCTCCGGATGTGGGGATTGGGGATACGTAGTTCATCCGGCTGCGAATGCATGGGACGCCAGAAGGATAACCTTTCAAACGTTTTTCTCGCGAGTACGGGTTGACCATGTCATAGTCGCAAGGGTAGGTGCCCGCAGGATGGTGGACTACGTGGATTTCGCGGCTGAAGCGCTTGCCGGTCTGGCTGGCGATAAGATAAATAGCGATGTGAGCTATAATCCACTCCACGTTGTCGTATCGCTTCAAGTAAAATGTAGTGGGCCATTTTAAGTGGGAGACGTCTGGGTTCTGTGGGTCGAGCCAGTTTGGGCACTGTTGAAGGTAGTTGGTAAGGTTGGTGTTGTTTTGGCCTCCTAATGACCATCTACCTTCCTTGGCCTCCTAATGACAGGGAACTACGGTTGAAATAGTTCCGCGGGACGTCGACCGTGCAGAGGTAGCTGCGTTCGCGCACTAATACATTTTGGATGTCGTAGTAAGAGTCCGTCGCCGTGATCTTCAGCCATATGGGATCAATGCAAGGGAGTCGATGGAAGTAGTGCTGAAGTGCGAGACAGCGTTCTCGTGTTGGTAACTTGAACGAGTAGCATTGGTACAATGCGGTGCCGAATCCCGGGGCCATAGTGTATTGGCCTGTAGACGGGGTTTCCATGCAACTCCACGGGAAAAGCAACTCACCTTCGGAAAGCGCGTCCATGATGGTGTTTCGGGGTGCTGTTCTCGGGGTGTTACCGACAATGAGTCCCAGGTACGATGACGTTTTGTATCCCCATGGTCGCTCCGGATGATACACCGTACCAGTGTAGAAGTAGTCCACGTTTCCGGTAGGCTCCACTTGGCGGCCAACGAGGGCTGTACACAGGAGTTGCGCTGTACTTCGTCCATGTGCCGGGCCAAAGTGGAAGATGGTGGCCTTCAAAGGAGATTTCAAAAATCCATGCATCGTGCTTACGCCTTTCGGATGGTTGAGGATCTTTTCCACTGCCTCCTTTGTGAGTACCTTCTGGACCGCTGTTTCTTCCTGAAGGAGGCGTTGTTTTACGCGTTTAACTCTGACTAGGCAGAGGGCTTCCGTGTTGACGACGCCGTGTCTTGCAGTCGCTGTTGTCGATAAGACCCATTCCCAACGTGAAGTCGGAGAATGTCGAATGGTCCATCTCATGAGGTATATTGCGAGGGGGCCAGTAGCGTTGCATGAGGAGCGTAGGTTTGTCACGACTGAGGCCGAACGTGGCGTCACCGAATTCGATATCGGAGCCACCCCAAGGGGTGCTCCCATACATCTGGCGAGGGTCCGTACGTATGTAGAACTGACTCTCCCGGGTGCGTGGAGGCGCCGTAGTGGACGACGAGCTCGATGTCGAGCTCGAGGACGAACTTGAAGTTGTGCTCGAAGTTGTGCTCGAAGTTGTGCTCGAGGATGAACTTGTTGCCGAGCTTGACGAGGCGCTCATAGACGAACTCGAGGATGAACTCGAACCCTGGTTCGGTGCTGCAGTCCGTGGGAGGAAAGTTCGCGCCAGGAGCGGGTTGGCGATAAAGTTGTAGTGGTCTGCATACGGGAAGACCATTTGCTCCGCACATCTCCAGTGGATGTCATTTTCTGGTGGTGGGATTTGGTAGGTCCCACGGGCGTTTTCTGCCGTGCGCAGCAGCGATCGTTCCACTCGAGGGTAGTCCCAACCGCCTTCTACTGGAGTGACGTTGTCGGGCCATAGTCTTTGGCTGGTGATCATTTGTTCCGGGATCCAATAACCGACGTGTGGACATCTGGGGTATGTACCCACGAGGCAAACGGATCCAATGGTCGGTAAGTAGTTCGCGTATACTTCCTTGACGATCCACAAGTCCTCGTCCGAAGCAGAGGCCTTTTCCTCTTCTTTGCGTTCGGGGATAACGCTTGGAGGTATCCATACGTTTGGTACCGGTCGGGCCTCCTTATACGTCTGTTGTGGGTTCTGATCCGCGCGTAAAGTGGGGACTGGAGTCAGGACGTCAGCTCGTCGAAGTTGAAAGGGATCTCCGATTGCACGACGGGCGTTTGGTGTCATTGGCGGTGCTTTGAATCCCGCGAGTCTACGGCTCGGGTATTCGTGTAGAGGGCCGCGTCCGACATTGGGGGACACGTTTGCAAGCCGGGACGGCCTACCACCAGTAGTGACACTTCGTAATCGGATGGGGGATGGCTCGGCTGCCTCGGCTGCCTCGGGTTCGGGGTCCGGGGCCGGAGCACGTGTTTCAGTCTGGAGCGGCAATCGAGGAACTGGTGATCCCTGACCCTGTTTGAGGTCACGAGCAAGGCCGTCGCTTATTGGTCTTGCCTCCATACAATCTGCGATCGCAGGCGCCGCCACTCGTAGTGCTGATGACGACGATGATGACGAAGACTGAGCTTGAGAGAGTGCCAAAGAGGCGGCCGTAGATGGCGTAGTCAAAGTCGGAGCAGGCGGCACTAACGATGATGATGACGATGATGATAATGATGATGATGATGATGATGATGCCCGATAGCTCAAGGAGCGTCTCGTATTCGAAGGCTTGCCTCGAAGTTGAGCGAGGTATTGTCGTGCCAGTGCGTCTTCCCTTTTCCAAGCTGATAGACGCCAAGGGCTAACTCCAATCTGAGAGGCATTCGGTGGAGAGGGAGGCGTGTCTTTCCATCTTTGGGCCGATCCACTCTTCAATTCCAAGGAGGAGTACCCGGTCTCTTCGATTCCAAATTTCTGCTTCGGGCGCGATTAGTGATGTGTTGAGTTTGCGAGGGCGTAGGATGGCTGGCTTGGCTCTGGCTGTCCTTTTCGCTCTCGTTTTCGACCACTTCGACTTCCAGTTCAACTTCTTCTTCTTCGTCTTCTTCGTCGTCCTCGGCTGCTTCTTCATCTTGCTCCTCGACCTCCTCGTCGGCCTCTTCGTCTTCGTCTTCATCGTCTTCTTCATTGCGAACCGGCCATCCGACGTTGCCGTCGCAAGGTCTTCTTTTATGTGAAGACATGAACAGGTTGATTTGGCGGCCATAGAGGTGGGCGTTAGAAGTGGACAGAAGGTCGTGGGAGTTCGAAGGGAGCTGCAGTTTGGGACGGCGGTCGATGATTTTGTTGAATTTGACTATCGAGTAGGACGTCTCTTTCACCAACGTTGTAGGGCGAAAGTCGTAGCTAACCGTAGCGAGTTGTAAATGACCGACTTGAAGTGGCGTCTAGAAGAGATGGAACTCAGTCTCGTAGACGATCTGCTTGGAAGGCGGCTTCAGGGGCATGTAGTCCGTGGGCCGAATCGCTTGCGCGTCGTCAATGGAGAGGTTGAGCTGGGCCGAGACCTCGTTGGCGAGAAGCAGGTTCATACCTTCGGGAAGGTGGCTCGAGATATATCTCGTGATGGCATGAAGCGGAGACGTCGGTGTAGCCGAAACGAAAAGTTCAATGCCTTCAGAAAGAGTGGCTTCAACACCCACAGATGAGCGTGCGTCGACGGGTGGGAGCGACACGATCTCAAGTCGTTGGTGTATGACCCAGTCGAGGAGGGCTACGCCTTTGCAGTTGCAGGCCGAGTCCAAAACGCATGTAGTCTTACCGATGATGTCTTCTTCCGGTGACGGGCGCAATGATTTGCGCACGTATACATTCCCGCAGACGACGGTCGGGGTTGTAGAAATGCGGAGTAGACGTCGCGACCCCTGAGACGCCGCGCGCGTCGTCATGTGGAAAGCCCGTGGCTGCTTCCGCGTGGCGGCCGAGGATGGCTTCCGCGTGGCGGCCGAGGATGGCTTCCAGTTGCAATGCTTGCCTTCGTCTTGACAACGCTGTTGTCGAAGTTTGCATTCTTCAAGCGAGTGCTTCGGGGTCTGATTCGGCTTGAGGAACTGGTTATGTTCCTTGCAGTAGGAGCATGGAATCCCGGTGAAGGGTGGGCGCCTTGGCGAGGTCGGGGCGGACTTGGTGGCGGCAGTAACCATCGACGATGTCTTCGAAGGGATAGCAATCGCATTCGCCTTGGTAAAGGGTGGGCGTGTTGCCGTCTTCTTTGTAGTCGGGGCTGGCCTGTCCGTCTTAGTCCGCTTGTTGGGGCGTCCACGATCCGGTGATGCCGCCGGTTGAGCCATCGACATGGCGTCAGTCTTGCGCTTCTGACGAGGAGGGCGTTTGTTCTCCTTGTTTCCTGCTGCGTCCTATGCGTTTCTTCTGACGAGTGTCGACCTTGACGGTTGAATCACGGGAGAAGGTGGAAGGCGTCGGACGAGGAGGGCGCTCCAGTAGTCGCTTGTATGTGGCGGCCGCCGAGGGCTTCGTAGTACTTTTCATCCAGGGCCAATATTCTTCCATGCAATGGAGATCAAGGGAGTTAGTCCAGGGTAGAAGGTCAGCGAGATCGCGGGGCCATGCGACACCAATTGCTTTAAATATCTCGGTGGCGTATAGGGTCCATCGCTCTCGTTCCATGGGCGTAAGCATCCGAGACACATCGCGGACTTGATTGAAGTCGGCTGTCTGGTAGCCAGCTGCATGGGTCGTCTCGTAGCTTGTGATGCAACGATTTACATATCCTGCGAGGCTTTCCTTCTTGAAGCGTCGAAGTTTGAGGGCTTGCAGAGCTGGTCGCTTCGTGTCTCCCTTGTCCAGTCGTCCCTTGAACAGTTCCATGAAATATTCCATGAGCATGTACGGGATGATGCTCCAGACGCGGGTGCGGTCGTCAGTGACACGAATGTACCGAGTCCAGTACGCGTCCTTGAGGGCCATTGCAGTTTTGTCTCCCCACTTGTTTACTGTGTCAATGATGCGGTTGCACGCCAACAGCATTGACAAGTTGTTCAGCTGTAGGTTGAATGCAAGTTTGCGGGCTTGGGTAGCAACGTCATGTCCCGGCGCGGTGGTCGGGCGGGTCATCACGAAGAGGGACCGAACTCGGGCCATCATGTGTAGCGTGCGGGGTGGAACACCTGCAAAGGTGGTCGATCGCAGGACTCTTGTTGTCGACGATGCTGACGAGGATTCATTGCCGGGAGATGGCGTGGATGGTGTAGCCGTCCCTGAAGGGCCATCCTCCGTCGAAGGGGCCGGTTGCTGAGTCGCAATCGTCGTACCGGGCGATGGATCAGGTGACGGACCTGCAGGCGGGCTCGATGTTGAGCTCGATGCTGGGCTTGAAGATGAGCTTGCGGGAGCCGGAGTCACCACTGTCGTATTACCGGATGTTGCAGTCACAGGGGCTCCACCTTGGTCCTCCACAGGAGGGTTCGTTCCACCAGCAAGCAGGGTCGAGTAAGCTTCTTCCACAACGGGGAAGAGAGGGCTCAGTGTGATTCTACTACCTTGCATTGTTGTACCCAGCGAGATGCGAGGCGTTGGGCGTGCCGGCGTCAATGTAGCGGGGGTTGAACCTGACGAATCAGTCGGCGTTGCTGTCAATAGAGCAAGGCCGGTCTGGGTCCAAAAGAGCCAATTATCGGTCGAAATGGTGACGTGAAAGCTGGGTCAGTCATTGACAGTGCTCGATTGACCAATGGGACAGGTGGGCGAGATGCCACGATGGATGCCAGCGATGGATGCGGTGCCCGTTGTGGTAGGGGTGTCGCTCCACTTGCTAGACTTCCAGGGTGGGCAAACGGACCGACAGGGGTGATGGGAGGTACCCTACCAATGGAGGCCAATGCTGTTGCACCCGCAGGCATCGTAACTGGAGTAAAGGCCAACGATGGGGTAGGGGGGACGATGTTGCAGCCGTGGTGCAGTAGGCGCAGTGGGGCTCGTTGATGGGTGAGTCAGCGGTGCAAGTCCCGGAGGAATACTTCCCAGGGCCGATGGAGGCTCGGTAACTGGGGTGCATGCAGGGGCTGGAAGTACCAATCCATGAAGTGATCCAGGTGCTCCAGGCATCGACGTCGAAATAGGTAAATGATTAACATATACCTCGAGAGGGATGAGAGTACCCAGTTAATTCCAGAGAGCCTCCTGTTGAGCTGCAGAGCCTGTAGGTCCCAAATACTCCTGGTAGATATCGTGGGCCGTCACGTTGGGATTGTACATCAGCGTGAGGGATGGTGTCGGTACCAATGGTAGATGAAGCAAATTTGTTTTCTTGTCCTTGATTGCCTTGAGTAGAACGTTCCTGTATTCGCCAGAGTAGTTGGTGAATAAATCCTCTTTGAACTGCGTTGATTGCGTCCACGAGAGGTCCGTAGTGAGAGGAGTAGACTTCCCTTCCTCCACTTCCTTCAGAAACTTCTTTTCAGAAGGCAGAAGACCATGGTAGACGCCCAGTATGGTAAAAGGGTCCAAGCATTTCCTCTTGTGCTCCCGATTACGCGACAGGGGATCGTCCTGGCGTGAGTTGGCGAACATTCCACGTCACCAGGGGTAGGCCAGGCAGTGTTGGTACACTTGTAGAGCACGATGAGCAGCAAAGAGGATGATCTTGCTGGGTGATAAGGGGGTGACCCTAACACAAACAAAACCAGACACATACTGTGTTGGTCGACTGCATAGAGTATGGAAGAACAGAAATACGACACAAAAATGCAAAGACAGGTGAACGACCTGTCCCACATATGTGGTTTTTGATAACATCTGATCTTCCACGTTCATTGAGTAGACCTTCCTTGTAGGTGCTTTCAAATCGATCTGTCGACAGAGCACACAAAACTCGTGTGTGCAGTTTCCACTTGAAAGGAAAATTCGAATTGTCAGTTTGGATACAACCCCAAGTGATAAATACACAACGAACTCTTATTAAAAGTCTCTATGGCTGCAAACAGCCCTAACTCCTAAGAGTAGGTGAAATACCAGTAAATAGCTGAGAGGTCACTTCGTTTATTTACGTTGATTTCTACTGGTTTGCAGACTTGGTTTGCAAAGTACGATCTTGGTTGAACGTAGATTGTGAGTAGCTGTTAGGCGAAACTTGAAGTTAAATGTGCAAAGTACTTGAAGGTGGCTTCAAGTTCAAGTCATTGGTGTTCAAGTGGAAGTCCTGAACTTTCATTTGGGAAAGTCTTTTTGAGCCTAATGGCTGTGCACGCAGTGCACGGCAAATATCATTTTTATGTTCACTTGACTGTGTTCCCCAAAATTCACCGATTTTGCGGTTTTCGGCATATCATGGGAAAAAGGCAGCCGAGAAGGGGAAAATGGCATTTCACAGCCAAACGATACCCCTCCCATACCCGGGTATGATACCCGGTATGATACCCCTGGGGTATGATACGCCCATACCACCCCCTCCCATATCCCTGGGTTATGATACCCTTCCCCCCGTATCCCTGGGTTATGATACCCTCCCCCGCCCCCCCATACCCCCCCCCCCCCCGATGTATGGAACAGGGGTATGGGACAGGAGTATCATACCCCGGGGTATGGGACAGGGGTATATGGACTAGGGGTATCGGTTTATGATACCCCAGGGGTATCATACCGGGTATCATACCCGGGTATGCGAGGGGTATCGTTTGGCTGTGTTTGCTGTAAAAACTTTGATTAAATCGTTTGAAGTCATTCCTGGACAAAATCGAAAGCTAGTTAGTGAAGTCGAAACGTCTTGCAGAGGAGAATCTAACGGATCGGTCAAAAACAGTAAAATGTAAACGGTAGTGGTTTTGGCCGGTCGTTAAAGTGCTCAGTCTGATAAGAGACTTCGAGAGAAAAATGGGGGAGAGGGGAATTTTACTGATGCGCTTCCTCGGGATATATACTTTTGCTTGAGGCGGTTTGGGTCTAGGGACATGCAAACAGGTAGGTGCAATGCTTTTCTTTAGTTGCAGGACTATTCATGAGCTGTTTGTGAGTGGGGCTTGGGTTGCTGACAGACAGGCGTTTTTGGGTCTGACAGCTTGCAGCTCAGGGTGAACAAATGTGGGTTTCATGTGGTGTGAGTGTCGGGCGTGGGTTTCCGGATACAGGGGCATGTAAAGAGGATTATGGGGGATGGTTTTGCAGAATGTGCATGCCGCTTTCTGTCTGTTTAGAGATGGGACAAGGGTTGCTGTGACGCATTGCCGTGAGTCAGGGACACTCCCTTCTCACAAATCTTGGCAAATATATGGGGAAACCACTCGGATATATACGATTCATGTTTGCTTGTTCGAGGGTTGATGTTTTATAACGTTTTTGGTGGGTTTTGATGGCTGGGAATTTATGTGGCATTGGGACTTGGAGGGAGGAGTTAAGGAAACGAACACAGGGAAAGACGGGTTTTGGACGGATAAGGACGTATGGGAGGAAAGGAGGGTTTGGGGCGAGGAAAACAGACACGACGGAGGGTAACGAGAGGGAAACTTGCAGAATTTGTCGAGAGGAAGGGTATGCAAAAGACACGGTTTGGGGATGGACATGTCGGTCGGAAGAAGGGGGTCAGGGGGAACGATTTTTCGGAATAGAGGAACAAGCACGCGGGTTGCCGCTCAAGGGAATGAGAATAGGGGTGGGGGACTACAAGGAGAACTTGAAAAGAACGTGAAATTCACAGTTTAAGAGGGTTTCTGGACGGGTGAGTGGACGCCATCATGGCACACAAAGAGGACAACAAAAGCAGCGGGTATAGCTGACAACAAGCGCTGAGGACACGCCAACTCGTAGGAAGAATTTTTGGGGCTCTTTGCGGGCTTTTCCAAGTGGTGAACTATTGCCGGTTTTGGCCATATCACGAATTTAGACGGCCTATGTGGAAGGGAAGTACAGACACGGGGTAGAAGTGCGTAGAGGGATATTTGGGGAACTTGAAGGGAGGTGGAAATGGGGATTTTAGAACGGGCAGATTTGGGGGGGGGGGGGGGGGGACTTGAAGTAAGCAGATGATGGGACCTTTTTGCCCTTTTTTAGGTGCACGATGGAAAATAAGGAGTCTGACAAGGCGGAGAAGGGGGAGAAGGGGGAGGACATACGGGGTTTAGAGGATTTCTGGCGTGAGAAGTGGGAGGAGGAGAACGAAGAGGGAGAGAGGGGGATGTGGATAAAAGGGGAAATACGAATAGGCAAGGATGTATACAAGGTGGTAGCGACAGCTACGGAATATGAAACCTTGCGGGAACAACTGTTAGAATGGGAAAGGAAGAGGGAGGCCTGTCCTTACGAGCTCGAAAGGAGACGGGAGGCAATGATCAAGGCAGAAAAGGCGAAAATATCGGCCTTGATGCTGGCAGAGATGAGACGGGCACGATACGTGTGGAACCAAGAGGCAAGGGAAAACCGGCGGTGGTTCAAGGAATCTTTGAAGTTTCTCAAACGGGAGAGACGGGAATATGCGGAACCCGGGAGGGATGAGGAGCGGGAAAAGCGAGAAAAGGAAGAGGGGACAAGTACACTCGAGGAACAACCTTACAAAAGAGCCAAAAAGGGGAAGTAGGAGAACGAAGGAGAGAAAGAATTATTCCGCTCTGTGACGAGCGATGATGTTGAACTTTATATATTCTTCTTATAGCAGCGGGTACAAGGGACATACGGGTTGAGCGGGGGAATAATACATTTTGACTAATCCAGCTTAGATAGAGAGGGGTAGAATAGCGAGGGGGAGGAAGACAGGGGATAACAAATAGGGATAGTCCAGAGGATGGATAGGATAGTCGGGGGGTGGATGGTATAGTCAGAGGATAGGATAGTGAGAGGGGAGGGGGCGCGGGACAGGAATGAGAAAGATGAAAAGAAAAGATGACGAGAAGAAAGAGAAAGGCGACAACGGGAAAGCGGCAACTCTGACTCGGGTGAGGGGGGGGGGGGGGGGCACCAGAGTGAAAATATCATTCAGGGGGGGGGGGGGGGGGGGGGGGGGGGGGGGGGGGGGGCTGCGAAGGGGATCAAAAAGGGGACATGGACCTTTTTGGGGGGGAGAAGGGATGGAGTGATGAATAGATGGGGGGGGGGGGGGTATGTATATCATTCGTGTTATTAGTCCTCAGGTTCGTTTCAAGCATGGCGTTTCAGAGCCGGAGGGGCCTTGGTAGGGGTAGCAAAGGTCCGGGGGAGCCTTTCCTTGCCTACGTTACCTCTGGACTGGGCGACCGGGACTACAGCGCACCGAGAGGGCATTATGAGGCTATTAAAAGCCAAAAGCATGGAGTCAGTTCGAGTTAAAGTTGGATTCGGCGTGACCGAGACGGGGACGGCTTCGACAAGTTGGATTCGGCGTGACCGAGACGGGGACGGCTTCAACAAGTTGGATTCGGCGTGACCGAGACGGGGGCGGCTTCGACAAGTTGGATTCGGCGTGACCGAGACGGGGGCGGCTTCGACAAGTTGGATTCGGCGTGACCGAGACGGGGGCGGCTTCGACAAGTTGGATTCGGCGTGACCGAGACGGGGGCGGCTTCGACAAGTTGGATTCGGCGTGACCGAGACGGGGGCGGCTTCAAAAGGTTGGATTCGGCGTGACCGAGACGGGGGCGGCTTCAAAAGGTTGGATTCGGCGTGACCGAGACGGGGGCGGCTTCAACACGTTGGATGCGGCGTGACCCAGACGGCGGCTGCGTCAGGGCACGAGGAGCGGTAACAACATATGGATATCGATCGAACAACGGCGCGGCTTGGGGAGCATCGGATCGGCGGGTTCAACGGAGTCACGGAAGCGGGAAAAGAAGACTCGCTCAGGATAGTATAGACCGACACTAGGTCGGGGGGACGTTGAGTGACTAGGGGCCGGTTACAAGGAATGGAGGATAAAGGGCAAGTTGTGGTTTTAACGGAGGGGGGTGAATTTTCAGGCATGGCCATGGGGTGGCGGAAACCCGATTCAACAGGCGACGAAGGGCGTAACAGGAAATTAACCAACATTTTACAATCACGTAAGTGTTGGCGTTTGGTCCAACCTACAATTTTGTTTAATTTGTTAATACGGGTACGGCGTCGACCGTCACTCAGGTTCGTATTTGCATTTTATCCCGAGGTTGGTCGGCGGGGGCGTCGGTTCGACTCCTCGCGCGCATACTGGCGAGCGCGCTCGGGGGGGAGAAGGGATTATGCCGGCCCACCCGGTATATAATTGCAATACTGATCGTTCCGGTCTGTCGGTTAACCTTGGTCTGGAGATTACGGAGTCACTTCTTTAGGTATTCCTCAGTCTTCATATCGTTAGTAACAGTTTATCTGTTTATTAAATATCCTACTATCGTAACATGGCGGCCTCGGGCAATTGTCGGGATCAACTCACTAGCCTGCACGGTGCGTCCGCCAGACAGTAAGTGCCCCACGGTTCCGACCAATTGAAAGAGTCAAAAATTAATATACAATATATTATTACTAATATTTACCTCCCGAGGCTGAGATCATACAATATGATTAATAAAAGGATAAGATCCCGCCACTGCGGCAAAAGCTTTTGCTAACCTGAATCTTCAAGTGAGCGTCATGTGGTCGGTAGAATCCAAGTGGAATCATCTCCGAGGACGGTCACAGTGAAGAGAGAAACTAAGAGAGAGGGTAGAGTGAGATCCTCTTTCCTCTATGTGACAATGTTTGTACGTTTGTTTTTTGTTTGAGAA
>WBZZ01003948.1:85000-92500 GCA_019918135.1 Paulinella micropora
AGAGAGTAGACTGCAAGTCTGACAAACAGCACAACGCCAGTGAAAAGCCCATCCCGAAAAGATAGAAAAACATATCCATTTCAGGACTTGTCAGTCACGAAACGACTAGCCATGTATGAAGGACCAAACCAGATGGGAGTCTAAAAAAGATCAGGATTAGAATTAGAATTTATTGATAGGACTGGCAGCCGCAATGCCAGATGGAGTGGTCTAAAAAAGACCAAGAGCCAAGATGTGGATACCACTTTTGCCGAGGCGGGCTGGCTCGCTTGGTTTCTTTCCAACGAATTAATGCTCTGGGCCGGCCAAGCTATCCCCATTTTCCGTCCGAGTCAACTTCCAAATCCCCATCTCTATGTCACAAACACGTCTGGTTCCATTTCCGAAGGGAGAAAGGCGTACGCGTCGCTTATGGAGGTTAAGGAGGCGACGGTGTGTGGCTCCAGCGTGTTCACAACTCCAAAGTTTACACAAACGAATAACGCACGTTTTCAATGCAGATTACTAGGTGTGCTCTAGCAGCTCTCATCTTCGCTTCATTATCTGCCGGTTCACCAGCGATGAACCAAATCCAGAAAATGGTCCATCAAAGTCATCAACGAGTCTTGGCAGACAGGTTCACACAAGATCTCACACACATACACATAAGTGAGGATAGACTATGATCCACCTGAATCAATACTAATAATTATGCGTATCGAGTCAACTGATCTGGATCTGTTCATGTGCATTTGTCACAGCGATCGACATCATCGACGTGAGACACCGCAGCAAGAGTGCGAACGCACTGGGCCAAGTTCTGGCTATCATTGGTGCAAAGCGACGCAGGAGTGTCTGCCGTCTTACCAAGCATGCGAGACTCCACAACAAGAGTGTGAGAGCAGAAGCCAAAGCACGGGCTACCATTGGTGCGAAGCAACACAGGAGTGTGTGCCATCTTATGAAACATGCCCGAACCCTCAGATCCCTTGTGGAATGCTGTATTCGCCAACCGCGTGCAACCAACAGCCTAACTGCGAGTGGAACAACGGAGCAAACAGGTGTCAGGCGTATCAGGCAACATCGTGTGGAATGTTTTATTCGCCAAGCGCCTGCAATCAACAGTCGTCTTGCGCGTGGAGCTCCGCAGCGCTTCGATGCGGCGTTCTGGCAAGCAATTTCAATAACGCCCAACAGCAGTGCCAGCGTACTAGGGGCTACCACTATTGTGACTCGACGCAGGAGTGTCTGCCGTCTTACCAAGCATGCCAGACAGCGCAGCAAGTGTGCGAGAGCAGAAGAGCAAGCACGGGCTACCACTGGTGTGAATCGACGCAGGAGTGTCTGCCGTCTTACCAAGCATGCCAGACAGCGCAGCAAGTGTGCGAGAGCAGAAGAGCAAGCACGGGCTACCACTGGTGCCAAGCAACGCAGGAGTGTCTGCCATCCTACCAAGCATGCGCAAACCCTAAGATCACTTGTGGAATGCTCTATTCACGAAATGCTTGCAACCAACAGCCTAACTGCGAGTGGAACCGCGGAACAAGCAGATGTGAAGTCTATCAGCCACCATCGTGTGGGATGTTTTATTCGCGAAGCGCCTGCAATCAACAGTCTTCTTGCACGTGGAACTCCGCAGCGCTTCAATGTCAATCTAGTTGGCGCCGCGTTCTGGCAAGTAACCTTGAAAACAACAACAACAAAAACGACAACAACAACAACAACAACAACAACGACTCGATGACGACAGTTTCTTTTTTCATTGACGACAACAACAACAACAACAACAACAACAACAACAACAACAAGAACAGCAACGACAACGACAACAAGAACAACAACAAGAACAACAACAAGAACAACAACAACAACAACAACAACAACAACAACAACGACAACGACAACAGCAACGACACTGGCAACAACAGCAACGACAACAATAACAACAACAATAACAACAACAACAACAGTCAACAACAACAACAACAACAACAACAACAGCAATAGTAATCCAGCAGTCTATCTCAGTGTCTGGTATGATGGAGCAAATACATGCAGTCAAGGGTTTTGAAGTCAGTTTTCGGTAGTAAACACTGCTATATCGGTTCCGTTCAAGTTTGAATGATTAAAGACACTTTTGCTCTATTCAACTTCGTTGTAAGTAACACAAGGCACCCGGAGTGTTTCAGTTACCGGACGGTGCCACTTCATTTCAAGCCGGTTTCTCTTTTGTTTCTCTTGATACCACTTCCATTTTCCTCTTACGCTTCCCGCTTATCCCTACTAGTGGCAAGTATTTTTCTTGTAGTAGTACTTGAAAAGTGTTTCAGTGCGTAAAGAGGAATTTATATAAAATATTATTAGCTACTAGTGGCAAGTATTTTTCTTGTAGTATTACTTGAAAAGTGTTTCAGTGCGTAAAGAGGAATTTATATAATATTAGCCGCCAAACTTCAGTGGCCAACTATTGATGAATTAGTAAGAAATTCAAGTGTCATGAGCAAGCGGTGACCGTCCACCGGAAGGTATGGGACAGTGAAGCGCCTGGTCATTCGTCACGGTGGGGATCATGATGCCGGACTCGGCCGTGACTTCTGAGTTGACTCTGAGTCCACCGTGAGAAGCCTATCAGACCTGCTCTTCAACTGTGACTGTCACGCCGATGGCACGGTGAGCTGCTGAGTGATGCGACCGAGTTCAACTGAAGTCACTGCCCGCCGCGGCCCCCGGGGCGCCACTATATACTACTCAGCGGGATATAACTGAAAGTTCAGTACGTTTCAGACGTACCGTAGGCTCACTTGAATGTGTCATTCACGGACCTCAGACTGACCCGCCGGGCGCGGCCGCCGCCCGGAGCCTGAGCCTGACTGAATCTGATTCATTGCCAAGTAGGTGCAGTCGGGGGCCGTAATGAGTCGCCTCATGAGAGTGAGGCATTTTCACATAAGTTGATTCGGGGCTCTGTTGCCAGAAACACCTGCGGCCTGCCTCACTCCCGGCGCTAGGCAGTGCCGCAGTGGCCGGTAGACTACTGTACAATACTCGTGACACCCGTCAGTAGGCTGGTCCGACCGACCTCAACCGTCACATCATCTACATCATATGACTCCGACTATGACACAACTATTATTAATAAATTGCTTTAGAATCACAGTCACGGTAATATACTGCCTAGGAAAAATGACGCTTGAAGTTAGACTACCGCACAGGGCCGGCCTCTCGGCCGCGGCCAGACAAGGATCACGTGGCTCAAGTTGTGAAGCTCTCTCCTCGTCCGGCGGGAACTCAGCGCCTGGTTTGTCACCTAGTAGGCCTGCTAGTAAGTTTGAAGTATTAGGCAGCGTCCTATCGGCTAGTACGGCGGGTGAGCATAATAAGGGTTCGAACTCAGGCTAACCGTCCGAAAGTTTAGCCAGTAAGTTGCGACTGTGACGCTACCGGGATTGCGTACTTATGCCTCTTTGAGCTGAATACAATCTACACAAGAAAGCCTGGCCGATCTACAGGACTGCGGCGTATTCAAGTCCTGGATGAATAGTTCAAACGAATAACCATAAACGGGGTGACGCATAAATGAACCATAATTGTGTGGCGGCCGCGACACACATGTGCCCGACTCTGTACCGCTCGGCTTGCGTGAAGTCTGGAAAGCAAACCAATGAATCTGAACAAATAAACTAAGATAATAGAACGAAGGGGCAACTCGTTGTGGATCGTTGAGATAATTCTGATTGGGACTTAGCTTTCGAGTTGACGGAACCCTCCAACTTTGATCTCACTTTTTCTCACTCAATGGTTTCAAGTAGTAGATACGACAGTGCTGAGCTACCTACCTACCTCCCTACCTATCTGCCTTCTCTTGTGGCCTATGCGACTTTCCTTGCTCTGCGACGTAGTCCAACGTTCACACACACACACACACCTACCTACCTACCTACCTTTCTAATTACCGGCCTTCTCTTGTGGCCTGCGCGATTTTCCTCGCTCTGCGACGTTTTGCAACGTTCACACACACACACACACACACACACACGCACTCACACACACACATACACACACAAACACGCACTCACACACACGCACACACACACACACACACACACATACACATACACATACACACACCTACCTACCTAAGTACCTACCTACCTACCTACCTACCTACCTACCTATCTATCTATCTATTTACCTGCCTTCTCTTGTGGCCTATGCGACTTTCCTTGCGACGTCGTCCAACGTTCACACACACACACACACACACACACACACCTACACACCTACCTACCTACCTACCTACCTACCTACCTTTCTAATTACCTGTCTTCTCTTGTGGCCTGTGCGACTTTCCTCGCTCTGCGACGTCGTCCAACGTTCACACACACACACACACACACCTACCTACCTACCTACCTACCTACCTACCTAAGCACCTACCTGTCTACCTACCTACCTTTCTGGCTACCTACCTACCTTTCTATTTACCTGCCTTCTCTTGTGGCCTGTGCGATTGGGACGTGGTGCAAATTTCACACACACCGCGATCCCTACATCCAAATGCTTCTGCTTCAATCTACTTGTTGCACAGGTACACAAAGACATAGGAAACATAGGAGGACAACATCATAGGAAACATGCTAGGACAACACGTCGAAGTGCAGACAACTATGTATGTATGTATGTATGTATGTATGTAATGTGTATATAGTAGCAGAAGAACAGACTGTGTCGCCAAGAGAGTATGCATGCATGTATGTATGTATGTATGTATGTATTTTGATCTCATCGTTCTCTATCAATCCCAACATACATGCATACATACATACATGCATACATACATACATGCATACATACATACATACATACATACATACATACATATACATACATACATGCATGCATGCATACATGCATACATACATACATACATACATACATACATACATACATACGTACATACATACATACGTACATACATACGTACATACATACATACATACATACATACATACATACACACACACACATACATACATACATACATACATACGTACATACATACATACGTACATACATACATACATACATACATTCATTCATACATACATACATTCATACATACATACATACATACATACATACATACATATCAACCCCAGTGCTACAGCAATGCTAAAGTTATCATTCAACCCTTTACCTGTCATACGGCCGTTCCCGGCCGCAAAAAGAACGGATTTCTCCAGGTGTTGCGGACCCGACAGGACAAGGGTTAGTTGCTTGTGACAAGGGGGTTTGAATGACTGCTCAGCATTATTTTATCTCAAGTATGGATTATTAAGATTAAGAGAGAAAGAGTTCAGCTTTGGACTGTGTTGCCGGGCATAGCTAGGGAGTCAGACAGACAGACAGATAACGGGCAGCTGAAAAAAGAAAGAAGATGATTTTAGATCATCTGTATATCCTGCTTCGATATCCCGCTAGAGATTATCAACACTTCTGTGTGTGTGTGTGTGTGTGTGTGTGTATATACATGGCTAGTCGTGTTGTGACGGATCAGTCCTGAAATGGTATGTTTTTCTACCGTCGTTTTCGGGATGGGTTTTTCACTGGTGTTGTACCATGTGCTGCTTGACATAGTTGCAGTCTTGCCCTTCAAAAATGTGTCCCTTAAGCTTTGTCTTTTGTCTATTTCGCCTCTGCAATGGGACCCCTCTGTAAATGCTATGCATGTATGTGTGTATGTATGTATGTGTATACCTGTGAACCAGCCAAAGCCAAACCGGTGTTATAATCATAGGAACCACCCCCTCCTCCTCCTTCTGCAGTTGCTTCGACGTCCCCTGTGAGGGTAGAATCGGCACCGTTATCGCCATTTTCCCCGGAAGTTGAGGAACCCGCCCCTCCAGCTCCAACCACTACCTGTGTGTGTGTGTGTGTGTGTGTGTGTGTGTGTGTGTGTGTGTGTGTGTGTAATAGAAATAAAATTGCAGGATTTAGACCAGGCACACGAGACCTTCGTTGCCAGCAATCCCGATTGTTGTGTGCGTGGAGAGGGATGACTCATCGCTTGTGTGTGTGTGTGTGTGTGTGTGTGTATGTACGTATGTATGTGTTTGAGCTTGACAGATAGGTTGCTGCCTGTCGTAATCGTGGCCGTGTCCAGAAGGTACTGTGCGGCACCACCTGTAGGTGAGGATTGGAGTTATGAAATCGTCGCGATTTGAGCTTATTTTTCTCGATTAATATTGAGGAACACATGTATACATACCGCCTCCACCGTATGCGAAGCCTCCACCGCCACCGCCCCCGAGAACAAAGTACTCCTAGTTAGATCGGTAGGCAGACAAATAGATTTCTAGATAGATACCAGAGCAAAGTCGAATGTGCATCCGCTAGGAACCGAGCACTGGAAGGTCTCCCTCGCGTCCTAGATTACATAGGCAGGGACATGCATGCATATACACACATACACATACGAACACACATACATACATACATACGTACGTAAGTACAGACATGCAGAAACATAGAAAGACACATCAAATTATGCACACATGCGTATTTTTCATACAGTATTGCTGAAGCGATGAGCAGAAAGACATAATATTATAATCACATGCGTATTTTTCGTACAGTATTGCTGAAGCGATGAGCAGTGAAGCAGGAGCTGTTGTCGACAGTGTAGGTCACCACGTTTCCGCCCGTGCAAGTCTGCGGGCATGACGGCATGGTCGTCGTTTTGCGCTTACTATTGCCTGTATATCATAATAATGCACAAGTATGTGTGTGTTGCGTGTAGAATAGGCACGTGTATACGTGTGCGTCTGTACTTATGATCGTGCCTTTTCATGTGTGCTTTGTTCTGTTCATTTAACAAGTCCTTTTATTCTCACATTCCCCGAAAAATCAGTACGGTACATGTCTTGTATGCTTACGCATTACCTCCGGGGGTTTGTAGTTTTTCTCCTTTTTGCCATTATTTCCTGTCTTCTTCTCGTGGTGCTCATCTTTCTTGCCTGTACCTTTCCCTTTAACAAAGGCACAGGCAAAAGATATGATGAGCACCGTCTTTGCCTTTCCCCTTCCCAGCCGTGGCGAAGAAGGTCGATTGCTGTCGACAACATCAAACAGCATCTGTGTAGGCGATACAGCACACATCCTGGCTCAGATAGGATAATAATATAATATACACGCAGCTTTCGGTTGCTGTGTACAAGTTCTGAAAATGTTTGTCGATATTTATCCCCAATGATATGATGCATCATACACATATGTGGAATGTTTTTAAGCGTTACGGACATTTGGGTCGAAGCTCAAGACTTTGTGTGCCAGCAGCGTCACGGTCACACACACACACACATACAGACACACACACACACACACCACCACCATCACCACCATCACCATTACCAGCACCACCACCACCACCACAACCACCACCACCAACCACACACACACCCACACGCACACCACCATCACCACCATTACCACCACCACCACCACCACCATTACCACCACCAC
>WBZZ01003948.1:122500-127500 GCA_019918135.1 Paulinella micropora
AACGCAAGCACAAACTCGGTTATTACCCCCGACCTTAGACGTCTGTGGGGAATCATTCCCAACAACAAGTGTGCCCTCTGTTCTGGTCAAGCACATCTATGCCACATCCTCTCCGGTTGCCATGTTGCCCTCAAACAAGGCCGCTATACCTGGCGTCATGACTCTGTGCTCTGCACTATTGAAGCTCCCCTTCAAAAACACATCGAGAGCCATAACAAACGCTCCCCTATAGACCAAAATGAATCAAAGTCTATGTTTGTGAAAGAGGGCAAGCAGAAGCCTAAGGGACAGTCATTTCATCGACCATCCCTGCTTGACACTGCAAACGATTGGCAACTCCAAACCCAATACACCGGTTCTGAGCAAGCCTTTCCTGTCCACATTTGTGTCACTGACCTCCGCCCCGATATCGTTGTCTGGTCACTGTCTACCAAGATATGTATTCTGATCGAGCTAACGTGCCCGGTCGAGGAAAACATCCTTGACGCACGAGCCTACAAGACCAACCGATACAACAAGCTCAAATCTCAAATCGAGGACAACGGATGGACCTGCCACCTTCGACCAATCGAATGCGGGGCTCGCGGCATGGTATCGTTCTCTGTTCATCGATGTTTCCGCGCCTTGGGTTTTTCCCATCCCCAATCCAAATCCCTTTGCTTCAAGCTATCCTCCTGCGTAGCTCGTTGCTCTTTTGCGATTTATCGCTCCTGTGCAGTCAAAAATTGGACTAATCTTCCTCTAGTCCGTATTGGTGACTGCATTCCATCATAGCCGTCCAGTGTTGCATAGCCCGGGCTAGGTCCCTGCGGGGGTTTAGGCCTCATACAATGTCATCATTGTAGCTTGCGCAAGCTTACGGTGCTCAAAACACTTGGACTAACGGCTTCCTTTTCTTTCTCTTCTTCCTTATCCTCCCACTCTCCATTCCTAGATTGCCTTTTTCTTCAACGTCCTTCCTCCTCTTCTTTTTCCAGAACACAGTCTACCCGTGATTCCCATCCCGGACACATGCACAGTACACAAATTATTGTTTGATGTGAAACTGCGTTCCTTTGCAAGGACTACATTCCTTTGCGACATCTCATCCATATGTGACCCCGTCGCGGCGATAAAGCGCGGCAACCAAACCTTTCTCCTTTTTCTTCTTGGGCTGACAACCCTGGCTTAAACGAAGAGGCTTGCTTCCCCTAAGTTAAGCCGTAAGTTACAAAAACTACATGCGAAAACCTACCGACGCACCGCTATTCCCTCCGGAGTGGCCGCCGTCACCCTCCCAGTGCGTGCTCTGCACCGCCTGAACCCCCTGGAGAAGATTTTGCTCATGTTCACCCTTACGAAGACCTTTCGGGCCTCCTCGAAAAGAAGAGCCCAAAAGCGCACGTCCATCCGGACTACAAGTCGCAACCCGGCATTATCAACCTGGATTCCACCCACTGTGTTGACGCCGAGACATACTCCCATTTCGTCCATCGGACAAGAAGTGCCCCGAAAGAACCAACCGAAAGAAGAAAACGCCTGGTATTGCCATCAACACCAAGCGAATGGAAAGGCATTGAAGAAGAACTCCAATCCGCACTCCCTCTCATCCTCCCCTCCTCTCTCATCAAATGCCTGTCATGTGACGAAGCAGTAGCGAAATTTGAAAGATATCTCTACGACTTCATATCACAACGGGTAACAAAAACACAAGAACAAACTCATGAGCGAAAAAACCGCCACGTAATCCGGCTCCAAACAGAACTCACGCAGAACCGACAACAAAAACTGATCCAAAAGAGACATCTGCGAGATCTCAAAAGGGCAGGTTCAATTCCAGCTGCTGTTGCAAAAAGCCTGCAAAAAACTTGGCGAGTATTATTGAAGACCGGTAACCGCCTCCGCCGTCGTCTCAAGGAAGCAACTTTAAGCTCCGCTCAACGACAAGCAAATACACGCTTCCGAACTGACCCTCATAAGTTTGCCAAAAATCTGTTTCATCCCCCCTCAACCCAAACCACTTCCTCCCTATCCAAAGAAAACTGTGACTCCTACTTTCCCAACCTATACAAAGACGCTAATCGTGAACAAACCTACGTGCCCTTACCTGAAATGAATCGCCCGCCTCTACCAACTGTCCCCTTTGACCTCAAGCCACCGTCCTTCTTGGAAACCAAAAGATCTGTGTTTGCCAAGCGTAATGGTGCAGCCCCTGGCAGAGATGGTATTAGCTACCTTGTTTACAAGAGACTTCCCACCGCTTTACTTTTCTTACACAAACTCATTGTCAAGTGTTGGACAACGGATGTAGCTAATAGCTGGGCCCAAGCTGCTATCTCCCTCCTTCATAAGGACGGCGATCCACTTCAGGCCTCAAACTATCGTCCGATTGCTCTGACAAGCTGCTCGGGTAAGGTATTTTTCTCTTTGTGGTCAAAACGCCTAGAGAGTTTTTTGCTAGATAACAAGTACTTTGACAGAGCAAAACAAAAAGGTTTCATCCGTAACGTTGCAGGATGCCCCGAGCACATTGCTACTACAAAAGCTACCATCAGAAATGCAAAAGATCACTATCGCCAACTGGTCATAGCATGGATTGACCTACAAAACGCTTTTGGAAGCGTAAACCACAACTTGATCCAGTTCGCTCTCTGGTGGTACCACGTGCCCCCTATGTTTGCTCGCATAATCTTTTTATACTACGAACTCTTAGTAGCCACAATCGAAGGGAAAGATTGGTCATCAGAACCCTTTGTTTTTGCTGTTGGCGTTTTTCAAGGATGCTGCATTTCTCCTCTCCTTTTCAACATAGTTTTCAACCTACTCCTTGACCTCCTATCATCCTTGACCAAAAACAACGGTTATCATTTCAAGCATAAGACCTCAACAGATGAAGTCATCGTGCACGAAGCTGCTTATGCTGACGACCTCAAACTACACTGCCGATCCCCGAAACACTGTCAATCGTCCATCAACATGATTGACAAATTTCTGTCATGGTCCAGAACAATGGCCGCGAAACCGCCCAAATGCAAAAGCCTTGCTTTCAAATACTGGACTAAAGCCGACGACCATAAGGGTCTCAAACGATTATTGCCGATCTCGTTCCCACCTTTCGACCCCGCCCTTACTATTACTGGCAAACCGATTGACTTCATCGCTGACAAGCCTTTCAAAGACCTCGGATGGATTGTCTACCATGACCTCAGCGAAAACGAACAACGTGCAGCAATCCAAAAGAAGTTCATTCTTTCTATGCAAGCCATCGATAGCTGCTCGATCAATGGCTTTATGAAACTGTGGCTATACCAGCACTACGCTGTCCAGTCACTTGCCTGGCCATTTCTCACTTATGACCTCTGCTTATCTTTCGCCAAAACCCTTGAGAAAATTGCGACCCGCTTCCTCAAAAAATGGGCCAATATCTACAAAAGAGCTCTGGTCTCTTGCCTTTACCGCCCACGCTCGAAATTCGGTCTACAGCTCCAATCCATCGTCTCTTTTTACCAGCGACTTCAAATCAACCGTGCTCAAATGCTGAAGTACTGCCCAGATAAACACCTCTCGTCCATTTATGCGATGAACCTGATGAAACACGAAACATTTCGAACTATCTGGAAACCAGAGCCTATGCTCGAAAAGCTTGAGGCACAAGTTGATTTTGAATTCAAACATCGAGGCCAATCCGATCATCTCGGACTTGGCCATGGTCGCTACCCAAAAGAACATTCCATCACAGACCGCAAAGACAGGGTTTTAGAATTAGCTGCTGAGACAATACTTGAGACAACCACAGTGCATGACATGGACAAAGCCATGCAAGGGTGCTTCCTTCGTTTTGAAGACGCATGCCCCTTCGACCTCTCCTGGGCTCGCCTCATCGGAACCCGTAATCCCCGTTTAATCTCTTGGGTCATCAACGCAAGCACAAACTCGGTTATTACCCCCGACCTTAGACGTCTGTGGGGAATCATTCCCAACAACAAGTGTGCCCTCTGTTCTGGTCAAGCACATCTATGCCACATCCTCTCCGGTTGCCATGTTGCCCTCAAACAAGGCCGCTATACCTGGCGTCATGACTCTGTGCTCTGCACTATTGAAGCTCCCCTTCAAAAACACATCGAGAGCCATAACAAACGCTCCCCTATAGACCAAAATGAATCAAAGTCTATGTTTGTGAAAGAGGGCAAGCAGAAGCCTAAGGGACAGTCATTTCATCGACCATCCCTGCTTGACACTGCAAACGATTGGCAACTCCAAACCCAATACACCGGTTCTGAGCAAGCCTTTCCTGTCCACATTTGTGTCACTGACCTCCGCCCCGATATCGTTGTCTGGTCACTGTCTACCAAGATATGTATTCTGATCGAGCTAACGTGCCCGGTCGAGGAAAACATCCTTGACGCACGAGCCTACAAGACCAACCGATACAACAAGCTCAAATCTCAAATCGAGGACAACGGATGGACCTGCCACCTTCGACCAATCGAATGCGGGGCTCGCGGCATGGTATCGTTCTCTGTTCATCGATGTTTCCGCGCCTTGGGTTTTTCCCATCCCCAATCCAAATCCCTTTGCTTCAAGCTATCCTCCTGCGTAGCTCGTTGCTCTTTTGCGATTTATCGCTCCTGTGCAGTCAAAAATTGGACTAATCTTCCTCTAGTCCGTATTGGTGACTGCATTCCATCATAGCCGTCCAGTGTTGCATAGCCCGGGCTAGGTCCCTGCGGGGGTTTAGGCCTCATACAATGTCATCATTGTAGCTTGCGCAAGCTTACGGTGCTCAAAACACTTGGACTAACGGCTTCCTTTTCTTTCTCTTCTTCCTTATCCTCCCACTCTCCATTCCTAGATTGCCTTTTTCTTCAACGTCCTTCCTCCTCTTCTTTTTCCAGAACACAGTCTACCCGTGATTCCCATCCCGGACACATGCACAGTACACAAATTATTGTTTGATGTGAAACTGCGTTCCTTTGCAAGGACTACATTCCTTTGCGACATCTCATCTATCTATCTATCTA
>WBZZ01003948.1:130000-140000 GCA_019918135.1 Paulinella micropora
CCTGGGGGCGGCGCCAACGTGGGGCACGGAGGCCGCACGTACACGCACTGGGACCTTGCCGGCAACAGCGCGCAGTGCATTCTGCGTGTCAAGGTGACCGACGTGACACCTCCAACCGTGACCTGCCCGCCACAGCAGAACAAGGTCGCAGCTCCGGCCTCGAATGCAGTGGCAATCACAGGCTGGGCTGCTCTCTTCGCCTCCCAAGACAACGTTGGCGTGACATCATCGACGAGCATACCTGCGACAGCAAGCTTTACCATCACGTCTGGCGTGCGGGGTGGCCAGCCTTGGAACGTGACCTACACTGCCACGGACGCGGCCGGGCTTTCTACGACGTGCTACACGCTGGTCTTCGTGCAGGACACGCAGAACCCATCTGTCACTTGCCCTGCTAATATTGTGGTGCCCATGGATACTGGCGACACTTCTTACACGGTTCCTGCCACCAAGCCATGGGGCAATGCTAACTCTGCGGACAACGACGGAGTTGCGAGCGTGGTGCACAATGCTACCGCGACGTTGGTGTCAGGCGCGAACACCATCACTTACACGGTGACGGACCACACGGGCCTGACGGCCGCCTGCAGCTTCACGGTCACCGTCAAAGATATGGAGCGTCCGACCTTCAACCCCTGTCCCAGCACCCCGCCTGCTTTGATTCGTTACACGCAAGCAGGCGTGAACTACTGGACTGCAAACTTCAGGAGCGCGGGTGTCATTGCCTTCCAAGACAACAACCAGATCAATCTGGCCACCCTTGCCTCCAACTACTTGGACAATGTTAATATGGTCTGGACGACTGGCAGCGACCCGATCACGGTCAACTACTACGTCGAGGACGCCAGCAAAAACAACGCGACATGTAGGTTCACCGTCAACATCGTCGATAACCAAGCCCCGGTGATTTTTTGCTCGAACCAGATCATCACCACTGACAACGGCAAAGCGTTCGGCTCGGGTCCGGTGTTTTCCTTTGCTGTCTCGGACAATGCTGACTCCAGCCTGGTTGCTGCCAACGTCGTTTACTTCCCCTCAGCTGGGTTCGAGTTCAACCTTGGCAGCTCGCTGGTGCAAGCCTCGCTGACGGACGAGGACGGCAACACGGGCCACTGCAACTTCACCCTGACCGTGCAACAGAAGTGCGGCGACCTGTACACGGCAGGTGGGGAGCAATGCGAGCACCAAAGCGCCAGGAACCCCGCCATCGGCATTGGCTGCACGCTGACCTGTACCTGTAACACTACCGCGAACTACTTCCCCAAGAGCTACGTCTCGCGCGACTGTCTGTACCGCGCCCTGAAAAACGATGGGGATCACACAATGGTAGGTGCGGTCGTGGCGGGTGGAGGTTCCGTCATCATTCAACCCGGCAGCCGAATAGGCACGCAGGTAAATAGATAGATAGATTAGATTAGATTAGATTAGATTAGATTAGATTAGATTAGATTAGATTAGATTTAGATTTAGATTTAGATTTAGATTTAGATTTAGATTAGATTTAGATTTAAGATTTAGATTTAGATTAAGATTAAGAATAAGATTTAGAATTAGATAAAGATAAAGATAAAGATAAAGAAAAGATAAGAATGAGATAGGATAAGATAGGATATATATATATATATATATATATATAGAGAGAGAGAGAGAGAGAGACAGAGAGAGAGAGAGAGAGAGAGAGAGAGAGAGGGAGAGAGAGAGAGAGAGAGAGAGATAGATAGATAGATAGATAGATAGATAGATAGATAGATAGATAGATAGATAGATAGATAGATAGATAGATAGTAGATAGATGGATAGAATGATGGCTTCATAGGTAGGTCAGTACGTATTATCCATCTGCATAACAAACACTTGCAGAACAGTCCCCGATGTTTGATAATTCCGGAAGTAATGTTTCTTTCGTTTGTTCACTGTGTATGCCCAGGCGGTCTTTGTTGACGTTACGCCCTCCACATCTAGCTATCCGTTGTCCACCGACTTCAAGCTAGTCAAAGCAGCCATCTCCGTCTCCTTTAACACTGCCCTAGGAAATTTAGAAACCACCGACGCATTCGCAGGCAGGTATCTACTGGTCAAAGTGTGTCCCACGGTCAATGATGTCTCCCTGCGCGCGCTCTTGTACCAAGGCTCCAAAGCTGGCGTGGTAATTTTTTTTTTTTTTTTTTTTGTTGGTATGTGTGTGTGTGTGTTATTGTTATAGTTATTGTTATTGTTATTCTTATCGTCATTCTTATTGTTATCGTTACTACTACTACTACTACTACTACTACTACTACTACTACTACTACAACTACTTACTACTACTACTACTACTATCACCATTATTAGGACACGGACACGCACTGCGCTGGTCTAGGCTCCGGGGTGCCTGTGCGCAAGTACGACACCGCTACAGGTCTAGGATTGATTCAGTTTTGCCGCGGCCAGCAGCTTTTAATCAATCAACCAATCAACCAATCCTTATGTATGTCTTCTACAGGCTGTTGGGAGTTCGCGTTGTGCGGTTCGGGTCTGATGGTGCTGGGCATGACCAGCAGCAGCGCGCTCGACTGGCTGCAGTGCAACGACCTGAGCTTGATCACCGTCACCACCACGGCCGGGTACACTGCCAACGTCGCCTTCAACAAGGAAGCACGCGCCACCATTCTGGCTGACGGAAACAACAGCGGCGCGCTGCTGAAGGTCATGTTTATGATATACATGCATACAATAGCATATACATATATACATGTGAAGGTTCGATTTCATTTCCAGTATGAATGTACATACACAACAAACATAAATAACATGAATAGCATACACATATATAGGTAAGATAGATAGATAGATAGATAGATAGATAGATAGATAGATAGATAGATAGATAGATAGATAGATAGAGTAGATAGATAGATAGATAGATAGATAGATAGATAGATAGATAGATAGATAGATAGATAGATAGAAATAACATGAATAGCATACACATATATAGGTAAGATAGATAGATAGATAGATTGATTGATTGATTGATTGATTGATTGATTGATTGATTGATTGATTGATGCATACATACATACATACATACATAACATACATAACATACATAACATACATAACATACATAACATACATATCTGTCTAGCTAAGCTTGTCCTACATACATAACATACACATATCATACATAACATACACATAACATACCCATATGGATAGGTGAGCACGTCATACGGCTGTCCCTCGGGTCCCACGTCCAACGTCAACTCTGCTGTGGCCTTGCCTCCTGGCCTGCACACGCTGACCATCACCGCCAACAACGGCACCACCACGGGCGGCGCTTGCACCTTCTCCGTCAACGTCACCGATGGTATATACATGTATGACAATTCATACTTTGTGAATATAATTTATAAACAATTCCAGCTATTCGTTCTCAGCCAATACTGCTTGCTCTGGCTTGAGGGTTAGCTAGCTTTTTGAAAGCTCTTACCAAGTACCTTCTCACAGCAAGAGCTCTCTGATGAGTCTTAACACAGAGACATACATACACGCCTACGCACAGGTGTGGCTCCGACCTTGAGCGGCTGCCCCGCGCAGCCCTTGACGATCCCCTTGGACGCCGGTAAGCTCTTCGCGACCTACAGCCTGCCCTCCGTCAGCGGCGTCGACGAGACTACCTTCATCGGGTCGGGCTATACCAGCGGGCCTTACCTGTGCGAGTCCCCCGACCAGACTGTGGGGCTCACCCCCACGGCCAACTTCGCTGGCGCCCCGGGCGGGACCTACAGCGGCGGCCCCACCGCCACGCTCAGAGTCGGGACCACGCAGTTCACTTGGTCGGTCAAGGACGGCGCTGGGAACGGGCCCACGACCTGCGTCTACTCGGTGACTGTGGTGGACACGGAGCCCCCGGTCCTGACCTGCCCACCCATCACTATCGCAGCGCAGGCTGGCATGCCAACTGGAACCCTGGCCACCACCCCCGTGACGGTGACCGACAACCTGGACGGCACAAGCACGAAAAATGCACCCGTGGGCACGTATGCCGTCGGACAACACTCGATCGTCTACTCCACCACGGACGCGGCAGGCAATCAAGCCAGCTGCACGTTTACTCTGACCGTCAACGACCTCCAGCCCCCCACTCTCACCTGTCCTAGCTCCGTCAGCAAGAATTCTGCAGGAACCACAGCAACTGCGACCTGGAGTGTCTCGTATGCTGACAACGACCTGGCGAACACGGTGCTGTATCAGTCCATTGCCAACGCGTCTTACTTTGAAGTGCCTTCAGTCACCAACGTCACCATCACTGTGAAGGACAAGGGCAGCTACCCTTACGCGGAGGGTGATCGGAACTCGGCCCAGTGTGTCATTTCCGTGACGATCAAGGACATCGGAGCGCCCGTGCTGGCATGCCCTGCAAACGTGCAAGTCAGCACTGCCGCCGCGACGGCCATCGCGACATGGGCTGTCGCCACCATCACTGACAACGACGTGTCACCAGCGCCGACCATCACAGGATCCACCTATGCATCGGGCGCCTCGTTTCCTGTCAAGCTTTTGGGTGCGTCTGACCCCAGCGTGAGCACCGTCACCTACTCCGGCAGAGACGCCAGCGGCAACGTCGGGACTTGCGCTTTCACCGTGACTGTGTTGGACAGCGGAGCCCCTTACTTCAGCGGCGCAGCCATCGGCGGAGTGACGCCTTCTTGCCCGAGCAACATTGTTCTGTACAGCGCGGACTACCCTGGCACGGGCGCTTCCGGCAGCCCTCTGTGGACGGACCCTGTGGCAGTGGACCACAAAGGCGTGGCAAACACAGCCTATGTCTCTCAACTGGATCCTTCCACTCCCATCGAGGATTTCGATCTGGGAAGCAACTCGGTGAACTACATGGCTGAGGATGCGGCAGGCAACCAAGCCTTTTGTGCTTTCACTGTGACACTGGTGGACAACCAGATCCCTGTGATTGCTTGTCCTGCCGATATGTCTGTGTTTCCTACCGGTCCTAGCTACACCACGGGCAAGCTCAACTTTACTTTGCAGGCATATGACGACTACACTAGCTGGGTGCATACCTGCCCTCTGCCTACCTACCTACCTGCCGCCTACCACCGATCTACAAGGCTACCTACCTACCTACATACCTACCTACCAACTACCTACCTACCCACCTGCCTGCCTGCCTACCTACCTACCTACCTACTTACCCACCACCTACCCGCCTATCTGCCTACAAACTACCTACCTGCATTCCTACTCCCCTACTTACCCGCCTACCTAGGGCAATCTGCTAGTGCTCCTTGACGGGCCACCCTTTGCCAATGCAATGTCGAAGCTATCTATCAATCTATCACTCTATCTGTCTATCTTCTCGCTATGAGAAGTTCCTCGATCTTAAGTGCAATGAGCAATGACTTCAAGCGCTTCGTTCTCAGTCAATACTGGTGTCCAGAATCTGTAATTTAGCTCATTAGGAAGCTCTTGACGAGGGCTTTCAAATGAGCCACTGCACAGGCGACAACAACCAGGATTGGCTGAGATCGAATCACTTGAAGTAATTTCTCGTTGTACTTAAGAACTAGGAACTTCTCATGCTATCTCAGGGCAATCTGAGCTGGAGCTCCTCGACAGGCCATCCCTTGCCTAACCCCTCCACTAAGAACGTGATGGCGACCGACCTCGCTCTAGGACATAATTTGTTAAAGTACGTCGCCACGGACGATGCAGGCAACACTGCAATGGAGTGCGCGTTCATCGTAACAGTGGTAATATAACTACATCAAATATCTATACTTGTATCCATGCCTATATATCTGTATCTGCCTCAGTATCCATATCTACATTTTTATCTTTATATCTTTCGCTATAGGTGGATAACGTTGCTCCAACTATCACCTGCCCGACCAGGGTGCATAATAACATCGGGGACAAAGTAAGCGACTTGGCGTACACTTTATATAAGAGAATGCCTAGTGCTATTGACCCGACCACCACGGTATCTCTGAGCTAACCTACCTTACATTCTAAGCTGGCAATATTCAAACCAAGCATTCATCGATCTAATCCATCTGTCTATCTACCCATCAATCAATCAATCAGACTATCTACCAATCCACCTATGTATCTCTATCTAGATGTCTTGGCCCGAAGCGACTACTAACGACAACAGCGGCGCGGCCAGTGTCCTTACAAGCTACTCGCCACCCCAGAACGCCATTTTCTGGCCCGGAACGCACCGGGTGACTGCTACCGCCACGGACTTAGCGGGCAATCAAGCGTCGTGTTTCTTCGATGCGGTAGTCTGGAGCCCCTACGGGCTTTTCTCAGGTAGCGTCTTAGTTGAGATGAGAAGTTCCTAGTTCTTAAGTACAACGAGCAATTACTTCAAGTGATTCGATCTCAGCCAATCCTGGTTGTTGTCGCCTGTGTAGTGGCTCATTTGAAAGCCCTCGTCAAGAGCTTCCTAATGAGATAAGATACAGATTCTGAACTCCAGTATTGACTGAGAACGAAGCGCTTGAAGTCATTGCTCATTGCACTTAAGAGCTAGGAACTTCTCATGTGATTGGTAATTTTATGGCCCAAAAAATACCGTTTTCCCCCTGTAATTTCCGTGAAAATTGGCGAAAATATGCTATTCGATGTATGTTTTCGTCTTTCAAGCATTAGGAGTCGCCTTTAGTTTCGCAGTAGTGAGGCAATAGCGAGGTAGTGGAGGGGCGAAACGTCAGTGGTGAGGCACTGATGGGACAGGGGAGGGGCAGAATGGCAGATGCGAGGCGAAGTTGGGGTAGTAGGCAACAGTGGGGTGGTGGAAAAGTAAGGCAGTAGTAAAAGTAAAAAGGCAGTAGTGAATGCCTCTTTTCTATCTATGCGCTGCCATGTATGGAATGCTTGCTCCAGCTCTTGATCTTAGCTTCCAAACAAAATCGAATTAATTTCATGTTCATGTTTTTAAAAAAAAGGTTAAAGGTGCCCCCTTACATAAAAATAAGGTGGCTTGTGTCTGAATGCCACCTGAGGAGTGTTCTGTTCTAACCATCTCTTGCATAGAAAGTCCTAACTTACGTCATGTTCTAGGCTCGGACGCAAAAGCGGCAGTGTCTCGAATGATCATCACAGACACAGCCACCCCGGGAGTGTTCGTGGCGGATGTCCAGTACGTCACGCAAGTTAAATGGCCCTATCTCCTTAAACAACCAACAGCCAACATCCCCTCGGTGGTACACGATTTTCATGAGGTACTTACTTCACTCACCAACTTCCTTACCTTTAGTACCTCCATGCAAGCTTACTCAAAGATTACTTGCTAACTTGCTTGCTTACCGACTTGTGTTATTTAGCTTACTTTCTTAGCTTACTTGCCTTGCTTCCTTACTTTTGCTCAGGACCTCAGCAAGCGCTCCTGTCCCAGATTGGTAGACGGTGCAGGCAATGCCAGGGGAGTGTGGGAGAATGTCAACACCTTCTGCTACCAATACTGGTAATTACCTACCTACCTACTACCTACCTACCTACCTCCCTATCTCCCAACCTATCCACCTACCTGTTACTCTAATACATAGGACGATGATGGTCGATATCGCCGCGTGTGACCAGATCAGCGTTCAACTTGACCTCGAACATAATGCGGACTGCTGGCCGAAAGACTGCCCGTACGGTATGGTTTCCACCATGCTGGACTTGAAGATCTCCGCAGGCAACCTGTGCGAGAACGACCTTGGAACGGTGCAGGCCGAGGCTGCGTTGTTTGTGATGGACGAAATCAACTACGCGGCGTGGGACCTCACCGACAAAAACGCAGGTAATGTTTTTTTTTTTTTTTTTTTTTTTTTTTTTTTGTGCGGGGGGGGGGGGGGGGTTATAAATTAAATATATAGATGTCATCTAGCTTATCTATGTCATATATGTCTGCTATGTA
The DNA here is from genome assembly GCA_019918135.1 of Paulinella micropora. Taxonomy (NCBI): domain Eukaryota; phylum Cercozoa; class Imbricatea; order Euglyphida; family Paulinellidae; genus Paulinella; species Paulinella micropora. The sequence continues at coordinate 137,907 of WBZZ01003948.1, forward strand.
GGTTTTATCTATGCATACAATATTAAGGTTAGCGCATCGTGTTGTCTATCTATCTATCTATCTATCTATCTATCTATCTATCTATCTATCTATCTATCTATCTATCTATATATCTATCTATCTATCTATCTCTCTCTCTCTCTCTATCTATCTATCTGTGGTGTGTAGACCCCTCTAGTGTGTCATCTGCCTTCGACGACAGCTCACGAGTCCATGCAGGTTGCTACTCTCTCTCTCTCTCTCTCTCTCTCTCTCTCTCTCTCTCTCTCTCTCTTTCTCTTTCTCTCTCTCTCTCTCTCTCTCTCTCCCTCCCTCCCCCCCCCCCTTCCCCCCCCCCCCCCCCACACACACACACGCTTTTCTGCAGTCGTTCGTGCCAAGTCCGATCAAGTACTGTTCAAGAACGTCTCTATGTACGCCGTCACACGCCGCACATACAGCGACGTCGCACTGACGGGTATATATATATATATATATATATATATATATATATATATTATATATATATATATATATGTGTGTGTGTGTGTGTGTGTGTGTGTGTGTGTGTATGTGTGTGTGTGTGTGTGTACTTATACTTGTATACTTATACACTTATACATATATATATATATACTTATATACTTATATACTTATATACTTATATACTTATATATACACACATATACATATATATATACATATATGTGCATAGGAGAGCCCACGGCTAATGAGGCCTTGATGACCGATCAAGTCATCAACCCAGACATATATATATATATATATATATATATATATATATACTTATATACTTATATACTTATATACTTATATATATATATATATATGCATAGGAGAGCCCACGGCTAATGTGGCCTTGATGACTGATCAAGTCATCAACCCAGACAGCGGATTCGAGATCGACCCCAAGCCAATCGCAGGGTCGAACTATGCCGTGTTTAAGTACAAGGAAAAATCTATTAGTTTGCAGTCGTCGGAGTTTGTAAAGTTGACGGTGACGGTGATCGTGGAATACCAACTGGGAACCACAGTGAGGCGAAGGCTGACAGACTTCGACCTGGTAGCTATCTAGCTATCTACCTACCTACCTAGCTACCCGCATACCTACCTGCCTGCCTACCTACCTACTTACCTACCTACCAACCTGCCTACCTACCTGCCTGCCCACCTCCACACAACCTACCTACATACTTATGATACTATATTATGTTTGTTAAGGACATCCCGGCCCGGCGTGACTTGCAGAACATCGCTGGCGGTCAATCAAGCAATCAATATTTCTCTCTCTCTCTCTCTCTCTCTACATATATATATATATATATATATGTTAGGCCAATCAAGGTTAGATGTTTCTGCAGGGCTGATAGTGATATATACATATATATATATATATATATATATATATATATATATATTCATACACACATGCATATACATATTGCATATATGTGTGTTAGGCCAGTCTGGGTTAGATGCTTCTGCAGGGCTGATAGTGATATATATATATATATATATATATATTCATACACACATGCATATACATATTAGATGTATGCATGTTAGTATATTCATTCATACACATATACATATACATATTACATATATGTATGTTAGGCCAGTCTGGGTTAGACGCTTCTGCAGGGCTGATAGTGAGAGCGTTGACGGCCTCACAGGTAGTACATATACATGTACATATATATATATATGTATATATAATATATATATATATATACGTATATATATATGTATATACATATTTATATTTATATTTATATTTATATATATTTCTATTTACATGTAAACATAAATATGTCTATTGGTTTATATATGCAGCCCGGGAAGACGACCTTGAGAATGAGTGGTGGATTCTGGGGCTCTATGAAAGGTATGGACACAAACATAAACATATTGAGAAGTTCCTAGTTCTTAAGTACAATGAGCAATGACTTCAAGTGATTCGATCTCAGCCCATGCTGGTTGCTGTCGCTTGTGCAGCGGCTCGTTTGAAAGCCCTCGTCAAGAGCTTACTAATGAGCTAAGATACAGATTCTGGACACCAGTATTGACTGAGAACGAAGCGCTTGAAGTCATTGC
>WBZZ01003948.1:145000-147500 GCA_019918135.1 Paulinella micropora
CCAAGAGCCTCGTATATCTATATCTATATCTATATCTATATCTATATCTATATCTATATCTATATCTGTATCTTTTTCTATATCTATATCTATATCTATATCTATATCTAACATCTGTAGGAGTGAGAGCAGAACCGAGTCCAAGAGCCTCGTATATCTATATCTATATCTATATCTATATCTGTATCTATATCTATATCTATATCTACATCTATATCTATATCTATATCTATATCTAACATCTGTAGGAGTGAGAGCAGAACCGAGTATCTATATCTTTTTCTATATCTATATCTATATCTATATCTATATCTATATCTATATCTATATCTATATCTGTAGGAGTGAGAGCAGAACCGAGTATCTATATCTATATCTATATCTATATCTATATCTATATCTATATCTGTATCTATATCTCTAGGAGTGAGAGCAGAACCGACAACGGAGAAGGGGTCGCCGGTGTGTATCTCTGTCTATCTATCTATCTATCTATCTATCTATCTATCTATCTATCTATCTATCTATCTGTCTATCTGTCTGTCTGTCTGTCTATCTATCTATCTATCTATCTATCTGTCTGTCTGTCTGTCTGTCTGTCTATCTATCTATCTATCTATCTATCTATCTATCTATCTATCTACCTATCTATCTACCTATGTATCTATCTATCTACCTATCTATCTATCTGTATATCGATATCCTAAATATCTTGTGTATAGCTATATAGCTATATCTATATTTGTATTATTTATCAACGTCTACATTGAGTCCGAGAGCTTGTTCAACCGGAAAGGTCGGCGGTATCTATATCTTTATCTATATCTATATCCATATCTACATCTATATCTATATCATATCTAATCTCTATATCTAATATCTATATCTATATCTATATCTATATCTATTCCTATGTCTATATCTATATCTAATATCTATATTGATTCCCAGAGCTTGCTCAACGGGAAAGGCGTCGGCGGTATCTATATCTATATCTATATCTACATCTATATCTATATCTATATCTATATCTAACCTCTGTCTCTATATCTATATCTATATCTATATCTATATCTATATCTATATGTCTACATCTATATCTAATATCTATATTGATTCCCATAGCTTGCTCAACGGGAAAGGCGTTGCCGGTATCTATATCTATATCTATATCTATCTCTATATCTAATCTCTATATCTAGTCTCTATATCTAATCTCTATATCTATATCTATATCTATATCTATATCTATATCTATATCTATACCGTCTATATCTATATCTAATATCTACATTGATTCCCAGAGCTTGTTCAACGGGAAAGGCGTTGGCGGTATCTATATCTATCTGTATCTAAATCTATATCTATATCTGTATCTATATCTATGTCTATATCTATATCTATATCTATATCTATATCTATGTCTATATCTATGTCTATATCTATATCTAATACCTATATTGATTCCCAGAGCTTGCTCAACGGGAAAGGCGTTGCCGGTATCTATATCTATATCTATATCTATATCTATATCTATATCTATATCTAATCTCTATATCTAATCTCTATATCTAATAATTATATCTATATCTATATCTATACCTATACCTATGTCTACATCTATATCTAATATCTATATTGAGTCCCAGAGCTTGCTCAACGGGAAAGGCGTTGCCGGAAAATATCTATCTATATCTATATCTATATCTATATCTATATCTATATCTATATATATATCTATATCTATATCTATATCTATCTATATCTATATCTGTATAAATCATTGAGTCCCAGAGCTTGCTCAACGGGAAAGGCGTTGACGGTGTATATCTACATATATACCCGCTACCCAGTCGCCGGTTGGCGGCAAAGGTGGAATGGATGCCTATGTCTTGGGATATGCAGAGCTGATAGACCAAACATATATCTATATCTATATCTATATCTATATCTATATCTATGTCTATATCTTTATCTATATCTATATCTATATCTATATCTATATCTATATCTATATCTACATCTATATCTATATTTTGACCCCGCTCGTTGACTAGCGCGGGGTGACTGGTGAAATGGAAAGTTACATTATATACATTACATACAGTACATAAATTACCTGTGTCTATGCATATGCCGCTTGTAGACCAAACATGTATATCCATATAATCGATATCTATGAGAAGTTCCTAGTTCTTAAGTACAACGAGCAATGACTTCAAGTGATTCGATCTCAGCCCATGCTGGTTGCTGTCGCTTGTGCAGCTCATTTGAAAGCCCTCGTCAAGAACTTACTAATGAGCTAAGATACAGATTCTGGACACCAGTATTGACTGAGAACGAAGCGCTTGAAGTCATTGTTCATTGCACTTAAGAACTAGGAACTTCTCATAGGTGTTGGGGCGTCGCCAGCTGCCAAGCACGCACACCTCACAGTCCCATTGGACATGGGTGTGTCGGGAAGGGCGCATACACCACAACGGGTACATAGACATGGACA
>WBZZ01003948.1:167500-170000 GCA_019918135.1 Paulinella micropora
GTCAGCCTCCCCATACAACAGACGGAGATCAGCATCACCACACCCGAGGCACCTACCAGCAACGATCTAACCAACAGTACAACAACCGATTTGATTACAATCCACGTCGAGCACGTAGTCCTACTCGAAGCCTTCAAAGCTCACACTCGGGAAAAAGACAGTCACCATCCCCAAACACAACAAGACGCAATCTACCTGGCAACTATGAGCAACGTCAACGTGGGGACAGACAGCAAGATCGACATCAATCGGCTTCGCATCAAAGCTCTAAGCATAGCTACGAACCTGACTCCACTCACTCACCACAAAAACAAGTACAGAACACTACTCGCCCTCGCTCTCCCAACCCCTATCAAAAGAGTATGGAAAAACTTAGAGCAGACAGAGAACGAGAAAGAACAAGAGAAGTTGCAGCAACAGATGCAGCCAAGACAAAGAAACAAACCAGCAGTCCCACCCCTACACATTGATCGGCTAATCACCCTAGATATGTGTCATACTACACTTCTCATGGAATTCACTAACGGGCAAGCTCGTGATTGGAAGTTCAATCTACTTTCCCGTAGTCAGAAAGTAGAACTTGGACCAGAAGGCCAAGAGAGGAAAGACGAACAATGAATCGATGCCTGGATAAACACCCCTCCCTCAAGAACCCCACGCCTACCACTCCTGATCCCTTTCTATGGCGGACACACCGCGCTTTCATTGAAACCCTCCTCTCGCAGATTGAAGACAAGTCGCCTAACCGGACGAAGCAAGAAGCACTAAGCAAAGCAATGATCGAAGCAGCGAAGACTGGCAGTGTAAAACAACCAGAGGACCCAGACCTGGTCTGCATCTCCTTCGAAGGCATGATCCGTCTACTCACCAGAAATGGCTACTGGTCTTGGAAACTAGCTGCATATCTATACGATTGTCTGTACGTCGCTCATACGTCCACTGAGAAAGAACCGGGAACCAAGGGAGGTGAGGCCCTATCTGCAACTGAAATTATGCACCACTCCTACTTCTCCAAAATCTCAAGCCTCTGGTTCGAAACAATGAGGAAATCTGTCGAGCAACAAAGCAACCACTGGCGAATGGGAAACGCACTCAACGACTGCCTCGCCAATGCACTCCTCTCTATGCTCGACTACATTCACTCACACTACGACGACGCCAAATGCATCCTCCAAAACTATCGCCAAATCCCTCTCAACCCCATGGCACAACGAAAACAACAGCAAGCGAATGAACCTGAACGCCCAACCACAATCGAACGGAAACCTGCACCAGTTGTACTAAGACGCAAGCAGACCATCACCAAGTCTGAAACGGAGGAACAAGTCAAGAAAGCGAAAATAGACACTACCCCCGATCAATCCGCGTCTACTACGAAGAAACCGCATCTGGACAATTCCTCTGGAGGCAAACAAGAAGAAAAATCGATACATACGAAGAAGGCCCTGACGCTGGACGACGAAGAATCTCAAAATAGCTCCTCTTCAGGGTTCTCGCCAACACTATCCCAAAACCTAAACTACCCCACTCATAACTACTTTACAACCAGCCCTCATTATCAAACTACCACAAATAACTCTTTCTTGTCCTTTGACAGTAGCTCGCGCTCACCTACCCCGCAGAATACTCAACCGCCCAAACTACCGACATCAGACGCAGAAGTGCCAACGGAGGAAACAGGAAGCATGGCTTTGGAAGAAGATGAAGTCTATGAGGATCATTCTCCGGTCCCCCATACTTGCTTACGCAACCCCCCATGCCCTACTAGTTCCACCCAGACCACTACCTCTGACAAAGATCTCAGCTTACTATACTACTAATGACCCCCTTAGCGATGATGACCCAGAGGAAAGAGGAAATGATGCTTTACTATTCCGTGCGCTAGGCCATGACCCAAGACCAACCCACCTCCAGCTCTCTCGCAAGCAAGCACTGCTTCAAGCGAGGTCTATACCCAATCCGGTTGATCTCTCTAGCTTACCTGTACCCCGACCTGTAGCTCGACGTCAGGTGAATGCAGCATCAACTACAGCAAACGTGGCAAGCTCGGCATCATCGTCATCGTCATCATTGTCCTCAACTGCCCCGCCCTCTACGAACGTGAACAAAACTAACCAGCCATTTGGCACCGATGAGCAACAACAAGCTTTCCTAACGTTCCTAGACAACATGCCTGCTATCACCAACCTTCAGAGAGAGAGAGAGAGAGAGAGAGAGGGAGAGAGAGAGAGAGAGAGAGAGAGAGAGAGAGAGGAACACACACACACACAGAGGAAGAGAGAGGAAGTGTGTGTGTGTATGTGTTCCTCTCTTAGAGAGAGAGAGAGAGAGAGAGAGAGAGAGAGAGAGAGAGAGAGAGAGAGGAACACACACACACACACACACAGAGGAAGAGAGAGGAAGAGTGTGTGTGTGTGTGTGAGAGAGAGAGAGAGAGAGAGGAACAGAGAGAGAGAGAGAGAGAGAGAGAGAGAGAGAGAGAGAGAGAGAGAGAGAGAGA
>WBZZ01003948.1:180000-187500 GCA_019918135.1 Paulinella micropora
TATGATCCAAGATGGGAAGCTCGCATCCAAGAGCTAAACCCAAATACCAGCTATCTCGTTCATCTGGATTATGAAGGATATCATGGACCAGTCAGAGGAATATACAGAGCTAAGGAATTAAAGCTGTCAATTAATGCGGTTAGAAACTTTGTAGAACTGCAAGCCAGATTTTACGAACAAAGAGAAGACAAAGACCTTAAAGTCATTACCATTGACCAAGTTAATCCGCAAAATAATGCTGTCATACCAATGGCACAGTGTGAAATAAACTGTGTGCTAGAATGTATTATGAAAGACTTTCCAAACCCAAACAATAGAAAACGAAAACGAGACAGTGTGATAGTAGATAGATTTAAGGATACCAAATATGCCACAGCAAAGGACATTGACGAAATGGAAGACTTAATCCGATGTAGAATTTATGTATTTGATGGTATGAATATATTATGGTGAGCATCTACTAAGGATTACCCAAAACAGATAATAATCAGATGCGACGATTATCATGCCACATTAATACAAGGAAAACAAAAATACATCTGTATCCAACACATTAAATCTATTGAGCTATTATACGATATTAACTAAAACATACCAGAGCCACGGCCCCAATATGCTACTAACCACGAAGCAAGTAATGTGAAACTATCCACGAACCAATATGAAAACAAATGAGTATCGCAGGAAGAACTGAACAATATCCAGACCAGACTTGAATTAGAACATAAGGAGTGTTATTCAATGACAGACCAATCTGGAAACATTGTAGGAATAATATACAAAGAAAACAAACTAAACTACAAATGCTTAGACTGTTTCAAACACGCATCATTCGTTCCTAAAGATACTCCCGCTTGGTCATTACCATCATACTTCAAACAATTATTTATATACATTCTCATAGAAAAACATAAGCCTAAGTTCCATACCCAAATTACGGAGCCCAACATGTTGAAGTTAGTTCTCGCATAGATTAAACCCGAACCTTTTGAATATAAATTTAATTATACGTTAGCACTGCTTCCCGTAACATATATTGAATTATAACCAAATCCAACTCCCTGTGTCCCGTTGCTGTGTGTCTGAATTCAATACCCGCAGAAGATTGACTAAGATTGGCGGAGACATATAATCCGACTGGTGTCGCGTGAGTTCCTATTCTTGCTTCTCCTCGTATGTTCACTGTTGAAGCACACGACATAGCACCTAGTACTGAAATGGATTTATCTCCGTAAATCGTAAATAAATCCGTATAGTTATTAAAATTGTATTTAGTTGTATTGTGCCTGAAATAAAAGGCAGGTGAAATCCCTAATGGTTGATAACAATTAAAAACCACATCTCTATTTGAGACAAGGTGGTGTCGTGAGTTTATGTCATCACCTATCTTAAAAGCAGAAGCATCCGTAGAAACCCCCATCTGTAATGAAGCTAAATTCGTTATGCTCTGACCTCCCATATTTGGTCCTCCCTTCATATTAACAGTGCAGTCTAATCTAAGAAAAGGTGAAGCAACATTTCTCCATTGTCCTGTGCTATAAATAAGCAGTTGGTTATCTGCGGGTGTCGTTATCACTACATCACTCAAATCATCAATTGATTTAGTGGCTATCCTTGTGACAAAATCTGTATTTGCTCTCGCTGTGGTGTAATATAGATTAGTTCCTTCGGCTAAGTTAGTAGTTGATTTAGTTGCGAGCCGTGCGTCAAAATTTGAATTATCTCGTGCGGTGGTGTAATATAAATTAGTTCCCTCTGCTAAGTTAGTAGTTGATTTAGTCGCGAGACGAGCATCAAATCTGCCATCAGTATAATATAGATTAGTTCCTTCTGCTAAGTTAGTGGTTGTCTTAGCCGATAGCCGTGTATCAAAAGCATCATTAAATGTCGCAGTGGTTGTGATTGAAGAAACTGCTATAGTATTTAGTAAATTAACTCCCGTTATGTTCAAATATCCTCCCATATTAATATTGCCGAATTCATCAACATTTATCGGAAAGGTTTTATTTACCCAGTTGACTGTATTATATGTTAGATAACTATTCATAGCAATTGGTGCTGTAATGACTACATCGGATAGTGTGTCTATTGACCCCAGGGTGGTATTCCTCCATTTACCATCTACATAGTTATAAGTTAAGTATTGCCCGACCGTTGGTGTGGATATGTTAGTGTCTATGAGATTGTATAAACTGGTTTGGTGCGGATTACTCGTATTAGAGCGATGTTGAGTTGATGCTTTAACCTCGTCATTGTCCCTTACTCGTTGCTCTGTGTAGTATAGATGTTTTCATTCTTTAATGTTTGTTGTTGATTTGGTAGCTAGTCGTGTGTCAAATCGGCCGTCAGTGTAATAAAGATTTACGGGGTCAGCATCTTCTGGCACTCTGTCTGTGTTTAAGCCTAAGTTTGTGATTAAAAGGCTGTCTGTAGCGATTTCATTCAAGCCTAAGAGCGGCTTGAAGTTTGACATATTATGATTGTATATTTGTTAAGAAATTGTTTATTAATAAAAACTAAATAATATTATTTTGTATATTTATATAATCGTCATAAAATGCAGAGAGGTAATAGAGAGATCACAATGAAGAACCTTGAAAAGGGATGGGATGCAAAGAAGAACCAGGCTAAGCAGAGAAAGATTGAGAGAGCGAGGGAACTACTAGCGGAGGAAGATGCTAAGAATGTAAAGGAAATGACGGAGGAACAGCGGATGGACCACGTGTCTAAGAAGCAGTTGGCGAGGGATATGATAAATGGAAGGGATGCCGAGCAGATTGAGGAAAGCAGTGAAAGTGATGAGGAAGTAAAGAAAGACTTCGTTGATATCGTTGCGCGACGTGTTGCGGGTATGAAGCTTAAGACTAAACAGAAGAATACTAAGAAAGCGGTAAAAAAGAAACTGCCTGAACTAGAAGAAACCGAGAGTGATGAGGAAAGCGAGGAAGAGGAACAGCCTAAGAAGGGAAGGAAGAAGACTGGCAGTGTTAATGTCAATGTTTACGCAGGACAACCCGAGAAAATAAAAAAAGAAAGCAATGATACATCTAAAATTTTTCTCAAGTTCTAAATATGAGGTAATGATAAAAAATTTACCGCTCGATGTCCGTTTTCATACTATGGAGTATCTATATAATCGTTTTGATTACGACTTCAATAGCTGTTATGTGTGTGGACTAACTCTGTGCCTTGCTAACAGACAGATTACGGCAATTGATGATAGTTTTGATTGGTTTTATATGTATGAGTTTTGTTATAATTATTGTTTTGAACTAGAAAAAAAAGAAAGATTAATATATAAGGATACAGCATTAGGTGTCATTAAGTATTAGAATCGTTTTAAAAAAGAGAGGTGCGGAGGCTTGCCTCTGCGATTGACGACGAATTACAAGAACTGAAAGAACAACAAGCATTAGAATTACATTTTCAGAAAAAACAAAGTAAGAAATGGAATACGATATGGGCTGATAAACCGTTGAAACAAGTGTTCGTAGATTTGGCTGATATGTCTAAGTTAAAAGATAAACCAAGTAATAAAAAATATGTTTTTATGTTGGTTTGGATTGACACTTATAGTAGATTTTTAGAAGTTAGACTGCTGAAAAATAAAATTACGAATGAAGTATATACTGGTTTAAAATCTATTCCATACATTCCAGAAATCATTACAACAGATAGCGGATGAGAATACAAAGGAGCAGTTAATAAATATTTTGATGAACACAACATTGAACACAGAACAGTTGAAGTAGGAGAACACAAAGCACTTGCTATAGTTGACAGAGTTATAAGAACTATTAGAAGGTGGCTTGACATACTATTTGAAACTAATGGGAACTTTGACTGTGTCTCATACATTGACGATATGGTCAAATCTTACAATAATCGTTTTCATCCAACAATCAAAGCTAGACCAGTTGATGTATTGAATGGAAAAGCTACTAATAAACAAAAAATTGAAAGAGATAAAAGTATTAACGAATTTGAACCAGGCGATAAGGTAAGACGAGAAGTTCAACTAAATCTATTTTCAAAAAGGCGGACGAACTTGGTCAAAGCAGATATATACGGTTTTGGGTAGAAATTGATTTAAGATTGTTCTATCTAATAAAGAACTAGTTAGCCCTCGCGAGTTGTTGAAGACCAAGTTTGAAAAGCAAGTTGATGATGAAAAGCAAATTAACGAACAAGTTCAAGAGATAATGAAGGAGAAGAAAATAAAGCAACAGTTAAAAAAAGAAGATATACAACCAGAAAACATAATTGAAACCAAAAGACACAAAAAGAAAAAGATTATTTTTGATTTGTAGAAATTTCCTTTTTTATTTCGGGAACCAATCGCAATAATCTTCATTGTAAAGTGCGGACGATTTTGCCGTTTCTTTATTTTTTGGATGAAAAGACGATTAGTGTCTTTTTGTCTTCTTGTCTTTTTTGTCGCAGTAAAAAAACCGGGGGATAATGTAAAATCTCTTAATACGACTGACTTTGTAAAAAATGGCCTGCGATAGGGAAATTCAAAATCAAAGGGGGGTGGGAGCCTTTGGATCACACCCCCTTTTGCTTGTCCTTTTTTCCCCTTAGACTCCCCTTTCGATCTAGGTTTCTATACATCTATTTTCAGTTGAATGAATACTTTACTGTGATAATATACACTGAGCTAAACGAAAATTCAAATGATACAAAAGCTTTAAGTAGCCTTTGGCCCTTTGAGGTCAGATCTGAACGATGGTTTCAAGTCTGGTCTTTATTGGCTCTAAGAGTTAATCTTCTATCTTCCTGTGGTGCACGATATGTACGATATGTGTTTGTTCCGCTGCAGGATCTTCTGTGGACTGGTCTTGGTCTTGGCGGCAGTTCTAGTTCTTTCTTTATTTTGGCCCTCCCAACCTGAAGATCATACGGTTACAGGAGATGAGCAGGCAGGAGATGAATCCAACCAGGCATGCTTCTCTTACTCTTTTGGAGGGGACTCCGAGTTCGAACAAGTGGTGATGCGTTCAACTGAAGTGTGGATCATCGAAACACATCTAGGAGGACTCCAACAGACCAAGATGCTCAACAAGCTTGCACGCGAAGCTCAGAAGCATGGCATTCAGGTCGGGCACGTACACTCCGAAGTGCTAGTCGGTATGCATAACAACAACAACAACAATAACAACAACACCAACACCAACAACAACAACAACAACAACGACAACAACAACGACAACAACAACAACAACAGCAACAACAACAAACAACACAACCAAAAACAACAACCAAACACAACACCAAACACAACAACAACAAAACAACAACAACAACAAACAACAACAAACAATAACAACAAACAACAACAACAAACAACAACAACAACAAACAACAACAACAAACAACAACAACAAACATCAAACAGCAGCAGAAGCAGCAACAGCAGCAGCAGCAGCAACAACAACAACAACAACAACAACAACAACAAGATTAATTTCCATTTGTTTACTTGCTTACTGATTCGTTTATTTAGGTGTGCCAGGTGTCCAGTTCCGCAAGAGGGGCATCTCCTCCTCGACGTGGTCTCCACAACTGGTCTTCGGAGCCCCTTCCCGTGACGTAACCCGACGACTTGTGGAAAAATCCACGCTTTCGCCCAAGAAGGTTGGATCATCTTGTGGGCGGTTAATCGCCTGCAAAGGCACACAAAAGCAGCGTCCTTGGCATCTGCCATCGAAGCAGAAATAAAGCTTTCTTCGCTGAACCCTGCCGACGTGCAACTCGGTCAGCCAGATTCCGCTGCTTGCGACCAATCGGACCGAAGCTTGATTCTACTTGGCTCCAAAGAGGCTCCCCCACGCTGGTTTTATTCTCTGTCGGCCGAGGCACAGGCAGGCTCAAAACTATCTGTATCCTTTCTTCCTGCAAGCGCCGCGAAAAGCTTTTCCAATAATAAAGTCTTGCAAGCACCAGCGATTCTCTTGCATTGTGGAAAGCAAGGCACCTGGCGCTTGCCTCACTCACTGACGTCTCAAGCCCTGGCGGCGGTGGCGGGACTTCGGCAGAAGCCTGCATTAAGCGACCAAGCATGGACTTTCTTCACTCATCCGATGATTGTAACACTTACAGCCTTAACCATCGCTGGCATTTTCTATTGGCGACATTTTGAGAACAACAGAATCGCCCAGGAGGAATTTGCAAGGATCGCCCAGGAGGAATTTGAAAGGCGAAGAAGAGAGGAAGAGGAAAGACAAATTCTTAACTTCCTTGAGATGTTTAGATGTGCCATGTGGGAGAGATTGGCAGAGGAGCAGCGTCTGGCAGAGCAGGACCCCCTTCGCCGCCTTCTAAAAGCTACTGAGGCGGAAGTGCAGCAGCATGTGGTGCGGCTTGCAATCGATGAGCTATCGGACGAGCAAAGGGAGCAAGCATGCAATATCTGCCTGACCAGGCTGCCTGAACCGGCGGTTATCTATCTATCTATCTATCTATCTATCTATCTATCTATCTATCTATCTATCTATCTATCTATTCATATCATTGTCTCTTGTTGGCAGGAGGCGCAATTACCGCCCCAAGCGGAGCAGCAAGATGACAGGCCCATCGGGCGTCTGCCCTGCGGACATCATTTTCACTACACCTGTATCAGAAGGTGGCTGACCCAAGGCAGCATCAGGTGCCCCCTTTGCAGACAGCCCCTAAAGCGCCTTCTGGAAGGAGAGCACTGAGGGTCCACATGATTCACGCTGAGCGTGAGTAATAGCGTGGCTCAACGCGCGCCTCCGCTGACTGAGCCGCCAAGGATATGCGCCAGTGGCTAAGACTCGCAGCTTGTGATGCAACATCATATTCTTCAACCTAGCTCGTAGCAAGTACCTCCCCTTCACTACTCAGACGCTCCAAGCGATAGGCATAACTCGCTTCCATCAGCACCGCTGCTAAGTCAGCGGGCTTCACTTTTGATGAAAGACCCTGGCGTCTGAGGGACGATAATATTATTTCAAGAGTCAAGCAAGTTTATGGTTTAACCGTCTTTGCTCCAGTGTAGTAGTACTTCAAATATCTTGGTGTATACTCATACCCGCAAAGGCTATAACCAACTCATATGTAAATATGTTGCGCCCTAGATAGTGTATAATAATAGTGTGTATACTGAATAATAGTAACCTATATATTCATGCACGTCTCAAGGCCATAGTGATGCTCATGTATACTCAGGCTAGTCTAGCCTGAGTATATATATATATATATATGTATATATATATATAATTAAATATATATATATACATATATTGCTGTTGACATTCAAGACAACAACAAAAATTAGTTTTTCATTTTTGTGTCAGATTTTCATTTTTGTGACAGTTTTTCATTTTTGTGACAAAAATTCAAATTTTCAAATTTAACGGTAACATTTCGCGAAAATTTACGATATTTTGCGGACGAATATAGCCGTTAATTTGAAAAATTCAAATTTTCACCCAAAATCAAAATTCCAACCAAAACTGAAATTCCAACCAAAACAGA